>QKQZ01050800.1:0-33337 GCA_003595255.1 Solenopsis fugax
TACGCAATCGTTACTCACGTCGCGCGCACCGGCTGCGTGCTTCGCGGCCCATTGCGCCGTCACTCACTGAATTTACAACCGTTGATCGCGCGCGGATATATTATAGGTGGACCTGACGCCCGTCCAGCCGTAAAACGCGTCCAGTGCTTTCACGACGGCCGTTCGTTCTAACGACGGTAGAGGAGAAAGAAAAAAGAAAAGGCACTTGTAGAATAGTCGACGTGGGGTGCTTTCTCCGAAGCGTGAAGATGTCTGACGATACAGAAATAGAGATTGTTTCAAACTTCGAGTATCTTTAATTTTTTATTTATAAATAAAAATCGAGGGGATAATCACTCTTGAATTCTGGTATACAATCTATTAGAAGTCCGTTGAATTCCTTCAAGTCCGATGAAGTCCGGTATAATTTGATAAATTTCATGTGTTATACCATGAATTTTTGGCCTTTATAACGAATTTTTGGTTGAAATCAGTTAATCAGTTACTAAAGACAGATTTTTGATGACCTATTTTTTTTTTTAGGAAGATCTCTTCGCAATTGTAATGAATTCCAATGAATTCCGACGAAAGTCCGATGAAGTCCACAATCCGGTGTACACCTATTTTCTGAGTGATTACTCTATCGATAAAAATCGAAAGTCTCAGGATTTTATTTTAATTCAGCATTTAATTGACAAAGGGATTGGCAAAGAATTGCAGACTATTAAAACTTGTGTATGAAATTTTTTAGAAGCAGTAACAGATTTTTCCGTAAAGTATCTGGCAACAAGTATAAGGACTTTGCCATCTCGCACGATGACAGATCTAATCTACATTGATCATGTAGCCCGCATCGACGCACCGATATTTCGAGTAACAAAAATTCCCGCTTCATAAATTTCGGCGTCTTGTTAATTAGCGCAGCGAGGGGTCAATTAACGCCAAGTCAAAGTGCGCGGTGCAAATTATCGGGCGATTACACGTGCCATTAGAGGTATGCTGCCGCGAGTGCGAGCGGAACGAAGCCCGTAGCCAAGGGAGAGCAGAAGCGAAGATAGGCAGGGTAAGAGAGCGAGAATGTCGATGGCGGAGGGATGGAGGGTGCGAGAGAAAGGGGCAGAGGTGGTCGATGTGCAATCGTCTAATTTACGCAGATTGCAAATCCGGGCCCGGCCGATGCCGCGCGGCCGCATAATGTCGCCAATCCTGGTGCAAACTAAGATCTAATAAAGCGACAAATCAGCCTAACGAGCGACACGCGGACGCTCGGAAATGCCGTCTAATGCGGCGTGCCCCGTATGTTGCATTAACGGTGGCACTAACGGCTTTCCTATATAAGCATTTCTAGACACGGGACGCGTGTGAGTCTCCTTATCTCTATTAGGAGATATTTAGAACATGTTTACCGCGCTCAGAGATTTGCCAATAGTGTAGGAAAGAACCATAGGGTAAATTATAGACGACTGAAATTGTTATGAGACCAGTGGAGCTGTCGTGGTGTAGCATGCTAAGTGTTAGGAATGAAAATCTGGGATGCAAGTTCAAATCGCGCGGTCAGCTCCATTAATTTTTCCTAATTCCTACAATAGCTTGCAAATCTCTTTGCTTGTTTCTCTCACAAGAATGAAGACAATGTCAACAAAATGCACACACTAGATTTGAAGTATGTAATACTTAATTACGATTTAAAAAATATTTAAATTTAAAATACACGGCTCGGTGAAGAACTCGCGATAGTTTTAAACGTAATAAGAACCTTGAGAATTAAGTGAAAACAGCGCGCATTTTCTTAGAGATAATATTTCACGCGAATAATGTTATGCCTCCCGTCCTTCCATTATCAGACCGTCTCGTCGAAAATTATACCGCCGATGCGTCACAGGACGAGAGCGAGCGAGTATTGAATTCAATAACGGCGGATAACATCGAGAAAGAGACATAGGCGTCCGACGAGCGGACGATACGGCCTCGTCGTAATGACGTAGAGAGTGGCACTCACCACTATCTGTGGTCCGGCGCAAAGCGATGGCCGAAATTAATTTTGGGCTTGACGTACGGCGCCTCATAATATTGTCTCATAACTCTCCGTCGCAATGGGGCTTATCTCGCGCGCAGTGGCGTTTCAATTAGCCGCTCGGCGGCGGGCCCCGTCCGAAAGTCTTATCCTCCGTGTTGCATAATGCACGCATAAATACGCCGTTCGCCAATTAATTTTCACCAGCGAGGTGGATTCCTGCGAGATCCATCCTCCACCGGCTCCACGTCACGGATTTCGAAATTCGCGTCTATCGCACGGAGTGGATCTTATCGGCGGCCGGTTGCGTCGTAATGAACGCTTCGTTTTAACGGCTACTCCACCAACGGTTTTACATCAGCATCCGGAATCTCCGCGGGCGAACTAGTTGCGCTCGTTTATCTGCGTCAGCGAATTCTTATCCCACCAAAAACGCATCGGACAAGCTCTCTAATTGAGTCACGCGAAATTTGCAATGAGTATCGAACACTTGTTGCGAGAGAAATGCACGTTTTGCACACGTAATCTTGCTAACTGTGCAGTGTGTTGCCAGATTAGGGAAATTTTTTCCCATTTTCCCCATCACGGGGGATTTTTTGGAGACTAAAAGGTTTAAGAAAATTTTTAGGAAAGAAAAACATGAAGCTCTAGTATCTCCATCTTCTTTGCTTTTTTAAATGAGCCTTGTATAATTTTAAATTTATTGATCTCTGTTTTAGTTTGTAGATGGAATTATATTTTACAATACAAGAAATCTTTGAGTCATAGCAACCAGATTTGCAGAAACTTTTGACAAAGTTAGTTCTAGCTGGGCTGCGCTTAATCGAAATCCAGTTGAAATATCTATCTTGGTGATTCTAACCAGTTCATATATCTCCAATAATAGCAAACTCTGCTCGATAGAAACGTCATCGCATTTCGTGACCTGACAATGAGAAAAGTTCGAAAGTTGTTCGCAGGTTCGCGGTGAAAAGGCGCTACTCGACGACGTGCTGTGAAACTCGAGTTACCTTTTTCACCCTTGTTGCCCTCGAGTGGCGGTGCCTTAAGAAGGACCACGATCTGCCCTATCGACATCTATATACGACCGAGAGGGCTAAAGCATCTAATGCGGGCCACTTCTTAAACAATCGCATCGACGAGTGCACTGCCTCGTGTTATCGTTTATACGTAACGTAAAGGCCACACGCATGAATGATCAGTAGTGCATTAGCCAGTTTTGTTTCGTGCGGAAAATCGAAACGTGCTCGACGTTTCATGATCGAAGCTGATAATCTCACGGGAAATAGAATAGACACGAATTGGAAATTTAAGTTCATTCTTGTTCCTTGAACAAGCTTCTCTATCGATTGCAAAAAATGCATTAATTCCAAAAATGGAATTAATAGATAGTCGCTTATAAATACATGTAATACAACATACGCAAACTGAAATATTTTCTCTTATCGCTCTTCAACAATTTCATGACTAATATAATTAATAAAGAAATACTCTTCGAATAAATAGGCAATCGAAATACGTACGAGAAAGTTAAGACAGCGATTTATTCTTACGCTCCTGGGCATCGTGATTCCGCAAAACATTCGTTAAGGCGGAGAAGGAAGGGCGAGGGAAGACGGAAAATAGTAGGCTGAGGAAGGACACAAATCCCTTTCGAGATAGGCGATTTTCGCCGGACTTCGACTTTTCGGCTCCTTGCTAACGGGAACCGGGTTACGCCTACCTCGTTATTTAGCACGAGATCCTGTCCGGACTCGAATTTTACGACTGTCTAATATATGGTTGTCATTGTAGCACATGCTTCTCTATCTAGAGCAGAAAATTTTCTATTCTTGTTCACTGTTGAACAATCATTTCTGATGAGATAAATAAAAAAAAAAAATGAATTATCGAAATATCTTTTGGGAGATTCGACGCTATTAAATGTATTTTACTAATATTTGTCCCTAATTAAAATAATTGATATACTGTCAACCAATAGGGAAACAACGCTTTATTAAAAATTATTAACTTGCAATATGTTTATGTCAAAATTGACGTAGTCACACGAGTGTGTAATTAATAGTAAAGTACAGCATGTAAACCTGATTTCTCAGAGTGAATGAACGAAAAACATGAGTTATAATGATAGAAATTAGGGCGAACTTCCGGGGAGTTTCTCAAGTATCCAAGTTGTTAGAACGGACTGCGCTACCGCGTAGGCACAAATCATCGAAAGTTCAGAAAATCTTCGACAAATTAATAATGACAATACTGTCCTTTAAAATAAAACATAAAAGGACATTAATAATGACTCATGACACTGACTGCCTCATTTGACTTTCAAATACCCGAAAATTAAATTCTTTACGAAATCATTAATCATCCCAAAGTTGTTTCAAATTTCCATAACTATACCGGAAAAAAGTTTTTTATGTTCAAGTAAATATATTTGTTATAACATAATTTCCTTGATTTATGTAAATAAATATCAGTATAAAATAATTTATTTTTAAACTCTTGGGAAATATTTTTTTTAATCAAGAGAGTTTTTTGTTTCTTTAAATTCTGCATCATTTAATCATGTATACACACACATTCAAAATGTAATTATAATCAGTGCTAGAAAGATTTTTATTGAAAAAGAGAAAGAAAATCATAAAACGCAGAGTGACCTGACTGAAAAGGTATGTCTTCAAAATGTCGATCCTCTTCGTCAGTCCCTCGGGATTGCAAGAAAGGAGTTCGATGATGAGGGACTAAGAAGGGGGCTTACGTGTACGAGATGCTTTTTATATTCTATGGGGGTTGGTACCGTCCCATAAATCAGACACCGGCAACCATAAAACGTGGTATTCGCACCAAGGGTATGCGGGAGTATATCTCGTTGCCGTCTCCTAGGAGTGTCCCGGAATTCAAAACGCGCGCAGGCAGGGTGCCTGGCGCCCCCTTTAAGAAGTGTACATGGAGCGGATAATGGGATGCATAAGACATTACAACATTGGTAAACACTCCAAAAACACTGAAAAATGTAAAGGAAAAAGTTTTGGATACCTGTACCCCGCAAAATTTTGTTTTGGGTACCTGTACCCTTATAAGTCGGGATTTCACTTCACCTGTGAAACTTTTGAAATAAGGTATTAGGACTGAACTAGGGCATCAAATTGGGTAGCAAATGACAGCGAGCAAATGAAAGGAGGGTCACCCTCTGTGGGAATTAAGGTGAGAGGTTCAATGCTAACTAAAGCTTAGTGCTAACAACAAAAGAGGCGAGGCGCAGTCCCGACATTCAACTTGATTCGACTAAAATTTCTCGCAACGAACTTGCATTTTAATATAATTCAATGATGCGATTAGAAAGATATTGTGTTAAAATATCACACTAAAATAGTAGCAATTCTTGTATAGACACATTTAGATATTACGAAAACTGGAGTCTAGTTTACGACAATCTCCCTTTTCTGTTCCTGAAATATCTTTAGACGAAGATCTTTAAATACACATGTAGCGTATAAAAACATGTTGAGGGTTTGGTATTAATTTAAATACAATTATAATTTATCTGACATATTTTACTAATATATTCAACCACAATTAAAATTCTCAAAATTCAATTAGCATCGATTAAATAAAAAAGCTATCAAATAGTAATAAAATATGTTTGAAAAATCAATATAGGCGAAAATAAGGAAATGATTTCGGATAATCATACTTTGCATTCTTTATTATTAAATTCTGTATTATTAATTTGTTTTTACAACTAAAGGACAGTCATTTAAATTCTGTTATATTTATTTTTTATGATAACTATGAAATGTTCATTTAAGTTTATTTCTACCAATGAGATTAACTTTTTTTAAATCTTATCTTTTTCTAATTCTAAAAAAAAGAGTAGCTAAATTAAACTAAAGAATAAAATTAATCTATATTAATAAAAATAAACATCTCGAAAATAAATATCGAGGGCTGATTTTCTCTCGCGTTATTTGAGAAAAAATGAGAAGAAGCAGCAGCGAGAGTAAAGAGAGAGAGAGAGAAAGAGAGGGTGAACGAGTAAGTAAACGATTGACCACGCCTCAAGTCAAGATATGGCAACATGCGCATCGATAAACTTCAATTTTGAACAAATGAGGAAAGAACCGGGCCGGATGTATCCTCGACACGCCCCGACACGATATAAAACCACGATGCGGTGGTTCTTATCTGCGGTCAGGATAACGTAAGAGATAAGTGGTCGTTTAGGCCATCTCCTTCGAATACGAGAGCAGGAGGGGAGCAGAGCTTGACTATCCACCGACGAGGCAGATGATCGTGTTCATTCGACGCGCGTTCCTTCGGGAAAGAGCTGCCGGAAATCTACTTCGCATCGACTATCATATGGCACACTTCGGCTACCTGTTTATATCCTCGGTACCCCATTTAATTTACAAACGGTAATTGCGTAATTGTATTCAACCTTCTCCCTGCTGGTCCTCCTCACATCGTTTGCAACTATTGTAATCCTTCGTAACAATAGTCGGTTGTCGCGTTTAACAAACGGCGAGTGTAGATCGTGTTCCTAGATACATGCGATCTGATAGAGTTCTAAATCTGAGAAAGACAAGATATTCGCGCGTTGAAATATTATAACGAATAATCAAAATATATTCTTCGATTTATTTATCGTTAATGGGACAATAACGATTGACAACTCGTTTTATTTTAAAATAAGATAGTCCCGCTCTTTAACTCATGGCGTGCACGGCAAAGTGACACAATTCCGCGCGCGCGAGAAGAAATTCCCAATTTTGAGAATTCCGTGACGGCGCGGCGGCGCGCCAACATCATTCACACTCATCCGTGAAAATTCGTAAAATAGAGCGGCGACTAAGTAGACTAGAGTAGGAACATGCTCGTCGAGATTTAAAAATGTAACCGTGTCGGATCGCTTAAGGCGTGACGTCTTCAAACCATTATGGGATATTTTTCGTCCAAAGCTCTTATTCGTTAAAGCGCCGACATGTGATGAATAATTTTTTGTGATGTTTTTTTGTTTTGTCCTCTTCTGGCAGCGCCGCATGTCGCGTCGTATTTTTTTTATCGAAAGCTTATCGATTAATAGCAAAGTTATCAGTTAGATTACACGTGATTTGTAAAGTAACGTGTTGTAAAGAGTTTTATGTCCGCAGTTATACTTCTGTTGAAAAAATTCAACGGAGAAAGTTGATTAATAAAAATTATTTATTAAAAATTTGAAACTAAGTAATGTGTGTGATAATAAATTAATTTACAAAAATATTTTTTCATTAAAGGGAAAATACATTTGTATTCTTTAAATAAACATTAGATTTAATTTTTTTAATCGAGTCATTATTCAATTACTTTAATTATTATTAAAAAGGAGTAAATAATTCACGTATGTAATCATTAAAGTTATAACATACATTCATATCGATCAAATTGCAATATAATCGAATTAGGATTTAAATACAGTAATATTTTCATTTTAAACAAATTAATTAGTATTTTAGGCGACGCTTATATTTTAAAATAAAAAAACGCAAAAAGTAGAAAAACACGTAATAATAGCTCATTGAAAATTAATTTAAAATGCAGAAAACAAAATTATTCAAGGCACATTTATTTTACAATTTATTCAATATTTCATAATGATGATAAATCGATGAAATAATAACGCGTAAATTCGGCACGTGGGCCAGTGTTCACATATAGGTAAACACATCTATTTTTTTAACATCGAATCTTTTCAAGCCACAAGATTATGTTCTTACGTCCCTTCTTAACGAAAGTTACCATTGTCATCACCGGCGTCACGCCTCTCGACGACGCCACTGTTGGCGTTGTCGATTTCTGACCATCGCTACAATATAATTATCCAGGGGCAGTTCTTTGACCCCGAAACCTCAGGTCAGTTTGAACTCGAAGTTGTTGATTGCCTTATACTCAGACTGCGCTATCTTTTCTAATGTAATATGAAAGAACAAAAAAGATGTGATTCACTAATTTGTTATTTAGCGTACTATTGCAAGTCCTCTTTGTATTATTTATATACGTGCGATTAAAAGGAAACGTTCGAATCGCAGAATATATGGTGCGTCCTCGAATACTTCACATACATAAGATATACTGCACACCATCATCATCATCTATTTAACGTCCATTTAGGACGATGAGTTCGCAGCGATGGAACATAGGTTGGACTATGTTTCTCGGGCCTAGTACTACGCGCTCCCTGTCATTGATGTCGAACGAAAGGCATTTCGCGAAGTGGTTTGTCACCGATCAGTGGCTGGAGCGATGAGAAGGCGTAGCAGGCGACGTAGCAATGGTTAGTAGTAAGAGTAGCAACGGAGAGTGTGCCGTTTCTTATCACGGTGGCATCGACAACCGTGAAAGATCTCCTTTCCAAGGTGGATAGGCTCTCTCTTTCTCTCTCTCTCTCTCTCTTTTCTTTTCTCCATCGTGTCCCTCCGTTCACCCCTTACCCCTACTAGGATCTATCTCTCCTCCAAATAGGTCTTGTAGTACTTAGGGTTCATCAAGATAACTCTCCGGCCTGGCTTTGTGTCTCTTCCAAGAGAACGCTGCAAGCAGAGGTGGAGGTGGATCGAGAGCAGTGGGACGGAAGGGCGGAGTACGACATATTGTACGGATGCTGCGCGTGGTTTATGTTTTGGTCTCTCCGAGAAGCGAGAGACCCCTTCGAAGCTCTCCTCGTCTCTCTCGCCGCGCCGCGCCGTGACACACTGGATAAGTGCAAGGAACGCATTGTAGAGACTTCGCGGATCGTTGATCCGCGCCCGAAACCTGTCAGGGCGACATTGCTCCACCACCGCCCTTCGCCCCCGTCTTCTTTACACATACACGCGCGCACACGTTTGCCGGTGAAACTGTTCTATTGTCGCGCGAGATGCTCCTGATAAGTTAAAGTGGTGACCGTACGTGAGATGATCTGTTAACAATGTAAATATTTTCACTACACGTTTGTGGAAGATTCCCGCAGAGCGAACTGAAGTTGTCCCATTTGCATTGAAAGTACGGAAAGGTAGACTCGTGAATTGTATCGAATGAAAAATACGATTTACAATCAAATTTGTATAAATTATTTGAAATGAGCCGTGCTGTCGCTTCGAATAGACATACTTCGCCCGACATTTGCTTCACTGGAATTCTTTCGTGGGTCCGCTCTACGTTACGAACGGGAAAGCGAAACAAGCCATTATGCACAACAAATTACGGCAGACAGTGCGCTCTTCATTACACAGGCAAAAAGGTAGCTCGTTAACTCTTACGAGCTCTTTGGCGGAGTACGTACATACAAAGTAACGATAATCCGGACATCTCCGCTTCGGGCGTATCACTCCGGCCTTTCGAGAAAAAAATAAATTATTCTTGAACAAGATTCCAGTCGAGAAAAAAATAAAGATAACTGTGATAAAAGGCGAGAGAGAGAGAGAGAGAGAGAGAGAGAGAGAGAGAGAGAGAGAGAAGGGAAGAGGGGAGAAGCTCAAAGCGTGCTAAACTTTCGGCCGTAGAAAACGCATCGTCGTGTCGGTGCATTAACGTAATCACAGAGATGCCAGGTGCCGCTCTGCCTCCCGCTCTCCTCCAACTCATACCCTCCTTCTTTTTTCTACTCTCTTAAACCGTCCGTTTTCCGGATGGACCCCGCGCGCCACAGTCCATCCGCGCGCGTTTACAACACGTTTCCGACACGCGTCCGTGCGCAATTAAAACAAAGCGACTAGAAAAAAAAAAAAGAACCCACCTACCGTCACCTCCCAACGACCCGTGTGCGCGCCATGCCCGGACCATCAATATGGGGAGGCGAGCGAGCGGGCTTAAGTGGCTCTGTGACTCTGCAAGAATTCAATTTTTATGGCCCGAAAATACAAGGTTGACCGACGTGAACGATACCCGGTCGGTCCCTTTAGCGCCTATTATCGAGCGCCGTACGTTGCCATCTGACAAATTCGATGAACCGACACAATCGAGGAAGACTGATTAAAATATAGGACATAAATGCCAAATCGTTATCTTAGTGGAAGATGCTTATGACAGTGAATGTAAAAAGTACAGAGGAATTTTTTTTATATCTTATTTTTAGAAAATAAATATTAATTAGCAATTTATTAACATCGAGTCTACTCTCTATACATACACATGTATAGAGGGTAGACCGAGGCGAATCAGATTAGTTTTTCTTCAAAAAATAATAAGAAAACTAATTAGTTATTTTTACTATAAATTCTTAATCTTAACATCTTTGAGTTTTACATACTAAAATAAACATGATTTTATTGCACAATGAAAAGAAATCAAGGAAAAGAAATCATCAATTTGAAGTTTCTAAAAATAAGGTTCTAAAAAAATCTCCTAGACGAATACTTTTCACACTCACCGTACATATATTGACTCTAATTATCGATCTCTAGTCTAATAGATATAGATCATCGAGATATGAAAGATATTAATAGTTGTCGTAATCTAATAACCTCTAATTACTTCTGGAATGCTAATGGATATTATCTGTGACATCGGGTGCAGCTTCTAATTAATTTTTCATCCTTCTTTTTATTCTTTGCAATTATTAATAATCAGAATTATATTGTGTATTATTATTTTTACAACATACATTTGCGACTGTATAATTTTATCTCTATTATAACACACATACGCATACACACATGATGCACATACAAAAAGAAATGAGAAAAAGATTGCACTTGTTCGTGCAAAAAAAAATTAGTAATTCTACGCGAGAGAAATCGAGTTCCTCCCGAATAAAGTCTACATTCTTAGCCCGGAGGAAAGAGCGGTCACGAGATAAGAATTTATCAAGGCCGTTGGAATTAATCTGGCATTAATTCTAATCGCCCCGGCGATTTATTAGGAGACGGTAAATCTGCCAGGAACTTCTAAAGAAGTAGGAAAGTTCCCTCGCCGTCGCGCGAAGTCGTAAGGAACTTGAGACTGTGGAGGAGAGAAGGGTAAGAGGCTCGATTTTGGCTTCTTTAATTAACTGCCCTCGAATCACGAAATCTTCGTAAAATTTATATCTATTCATCCTTTAGTCGTGATAAATATACTCAATGTCATTCATGCGGAAAATCCTGTCGCCAAGTCCGTGTGATGTTCCCGTTGTGTTACAAAAAAAAAAAAACATACGCGGTTAATGTGACGACACTGCCCCTGCAACAACTTGTATTTTAAATCAACGTCATTAGGGAAACATGTTGTTAGCAAAATGACGTGTCATATCTACATACTTGTCATAGTTTCTCGGCCGTTAGTGATTCGTCGAACATATTAACCTGTTTGCTTCTCCGAACTGATAAGCATCGTAATGATCGTGGCATTAGCCTTGAGGCTAATGGATGCATTTAACAAAAATGCGGAGCGCAATTAAGAAGGCTGCAGCTCGTTAATTATGCCGTCTCTTTCACTTCGTAATTCCCGCTGAGTGAGTGAAAATATAATGTGAATATTCTATTGCTGTCTCGATAAGTTTTTCTGCTCCCTTATGTATCACTATATCTGTCACCGATTGCTGCATTATATCGTTTACAGAGTTATCTGACTAGGTGTTTCTCGTTCTACATTTCTTTCCTGTTTGATCGTTTACGCAAGCATGACGTTTAGATAGCTGTAGAAGAGAAAAGAAATTTACGGTGATATCATATCTGAAATGATCGAAGACAGCTATTCTATATCACAAATTTGGTCTGTTGTATGAATCGGTTAACTTGAAAGTTTTACAACGAAATAAAACGCGACGGTATCTTTAAAAATGAATATCAATATTTTTTAAGTTAAGAAAAGATTCAGAGACGAATCTTTACATGTAAGTTTTTATCTAAATGAAACTACATATTAACATACAAAATTATTTTGCCGATAGAAGGGCTTAAAATATTATCTCTTAAAAATTTTTATGATATTATCATCAAGTAAACGATTAAATACCTATACAATTTTGTTATCATTGGATAATGTTGAATACAGATGATGTAATAGTATTTAAAGTGCTAATTAATTTACTTTCTGTTACTATACAAGTTCATTCATAATATTCAATCTGGCATTTTTCCTTAAATTGTCTACTCAGCATGCATTAGATATAACACATGGATTGCAAAGAAAGAAGCTTAAAAATAAAATCTTATTTACTTTCTCACATATATTGATCAATGCCAGAGTCTAAAGACAAACGGCATATGTGGAGCAACTCTGCAAATCGATAATATTCACGGAAAAGACAAAAATCGAAGTACATTAGAATCTGTAACTCGCGTTTATCTTTAAGTTCACGCGGATCTCTGAATAATCTGTGACAGCATAATCCATTATTCACAAGTTTCGAGAGCAAAGTTTTTCCAAGAACGCGTCTACGTTTTCAAGGTGGACGGCAAACCGCGGCAACAAAAAGAAATCTGAAGAAAAAGTTATTATCGGCGCGAATTTGACTTTTGGGAGGATGGTCGGCGTTGTCGGAAAAAAAAGGAAACGGCATCCCGCATTATCTGAAAGGAGACCCTGGAGAACTGCTGCTCCAGTCTTCTTTGGTGTGCTTTTTTTCCCCTCTTCTCTACTCTCTCTATTTTCGCTGCTTCCTACCTCCGTCCACACTCACACAAATGTGTTCACTTACTTTTTCCAAACGCGAGTCTTTTATCCGAAGTCCCTTATCGCCGGTTACGCCGGTCAATGAAGGAGGAATTGTGATTTTCTGCATGAAAGAGGTTATATGAAAAATGTATAGCCACATGCACAGTGCCCCACTGTATACATTGTATTAGAATTTATTATTTTAATATATTATATTAATTTCGCTAATATTAATTTGAAACTTTTTGGAATTGAAAAATCTCATGTAGATTTTTATATAAATAAGGAACGATTTTTTTTCTATTTATCTAACAAAATTTATATAGAACAGAGAATGTCGATACGTATTTTGCATAACAATTACAAAATATCATGAAGATATTTAATCTGTTTAAAGAGAACAATTTTTTAGATAAAATAATTTTCATCGAAATTATTTCAATCTTCATTCGCTTGTCACTTGACAACTATATCGTACAGTATTTATTGATGTCTATCGTTTCTCTCTCCACAACACAGTATCGCCACGAAAGTATCGACATTTCCGAAAGACGTTTCCGCGACGGGAGAGGGCCAGGGAAAACAAAAGAAGTTTCTTTCTTTCCGATCGTACTCGTCGCACGTATTTTCAACGGAGAATAATAAATCGACGCCGAGTATCCGAGGCACCGATATCGCGGCCGTTCAAAAACTCACGTAGTTATGTAATTTATGACTATTTTCCGACGTCCTCCCCAGTCCGGTTCCGAATAAAAATCAGGGCAGAAAAATATCTGCGTAAAGCATCGACCGGTCGTGCATTGGGGGACGACACCGGGTAGGGATAGATCGCCGAAAGAAATTCCGGCAAATCGAAGCTTATCGGTTAGTGGAAAATTCTTGACTCGGAAAATAATCGAGATTTTATCGCCTTATTTCAATTATTCTTTAAAACTATCTCTCTATTATTATTACTTATTCTTATTTTAATTTTCAGTTAATTCAAAAATGAGTTTAACACACGAAATACAAATTCACTAAAATACATATAATTAAATATAATAATTAAGATAGATTCTAGAATGGAATTATTTTTTTACATTTTTATATTGTAATTTTTATTTTCGTCAAATGTATGTAAATTATAATAATTATTATGACACTTAGAAAACAGAGCAAATATGTAAAAGTAAATATAAGATCAAATGGTTTTTTTTAATTTGAGAAGGTAATTTTATAATTTCATTCTCATTATCGATAATTACATTCCAAAACTCCCTCATAGTAAACATTACTTACAAATCTTTACAGATCTTTCTGTTCTGTTTATTATCCATTATGCCATATTCTTCAAACATACCAAAGCATGTTTTGAAGTTGTTTATTATGTGGCAGAACTTGGAAATTTCCACATATATTTCCAATTACTCATTTTATTAAAAAAATTTATATATAATTTTAATTTTTTTAATTTGGTATACGTGGATATGTTATGGCCGATATTTCAATAGTCATATTAAAATGTCACATAATACTATTTATCTTTGTTTTTATAATTATTTTTACGTTATTTTTATTTAAAAAGAAATGTTAATAATCAATATTCTTTCCAATCTATTTTTTTCTAGTTAGATTCTTTGTCTTAAGAAAAATTATATATTTAGGAAACATGCAATATAAAACAATGTATTTATATTTTTATAATTTTTTAAATTATTCTATGAATAAAACAATATATTATTCTACTTTAAAGTTCGAACTTACAAGTTAAAATAGATATAATTAGGAAAGGATTTTCTAGGTGAAGAGGGGGGGGGCAATCCTTTCTCTGTTGCTACTTTTTATACAATTATTAAATTTATTCTTTATTTAGAACATTATCAAAGAACGCAGTAAACCGGCAATTCGCAGGGGAAAGGGAAAGAAAGATAGAGAAAACGGCGATGTCAGAGAAGAAGAGAACGAGATCAGTAACGAGGAGACACGCGAATGGACACGGTAGCTCTGCGTATGGCGCACGATGGAACAGAGACCGGTTGTTAAAGAGAGGTGGCACGGTGAGGAAGCGAGAGGGCGACGGTGACGGGAGGTAGAAAAAGAGGTACGTGCGGAACTCTGGAAGGAACGCGAGTCGACGGAGCGCGGAGGAGAGAGAAAGAGAGAAAGACGGAGAAACAAGAGCGGTAAAAATGAATCGATAGGCGGAGTTTTTCATGACGCGCCGCTAGAGGCGCTCCAGGTGGGGGAGCGCAATAGGCGGAGTCAGGCTGATTTAGGGCCGCCATTTTGACAATGGACGAGAGGGGGTATGCCTATCTGATTGGCTGATCTACGGACTTCTCTCGTCCTGGACAAGCTTCTACAGATTGTTCGGTTGTACACACCGCCGGGTACTCCAGCCACCCGGCAACCCGGCAACGCCGCCACCCCACACCGTGGCTTCTCCTACCCCGCAGCCGACGGTGACGTGTTCCCTCTTCCCACCCCTTCCTGCTGCTGTATCATCGGGCGCGTATCTGTACATACATACATGTGCACACACACACACACGGAAGAAGCGCCAAGTCCCGATCGCGTAGCAGAGGAATCCTCGCGAAAAATTGCAAGCGTTTCGTATACGGTTCGCTCGCGCTTTTATCTACCATCAGAAAATGTTGATTGCAATATTTCGCTTCCGCTTAATCGAACGCGTTTGTCTCTTTCTCCCTCGTTCTCTTGGACGAACGTCATCCAGACGGACACTATCGCGTAATCTCCTTTAGGATTTTTTAATTTGACAAAAATAGAGGAAGAAAATGCGCGAGGACACTTTCAAGTGTCGATTATGTAACGGTCTGCTGGATGGTAGATTGATTAGATTCACAGGTTAGCAATCGCCAAGATCTACATGACTCTTGCCTCACGATTGCGTTCTTGCGAAAAGTTGTTAAGCGTGTTGCCAAGAGTGCTTGGTAAAATGTATTTCTCGAAACTGTTACGACTCGTCATTGTTCAAGAATTGGATTCGAAGGATTATATACACTTTAGATTAAAATTCGTTCGATACTAAACTTTTTTTTATCTTATAAGTATTTTATACTAGTACTATCTTGCATAATTAAGTTCTAATAATAGCAAACATTCTTCTTTGGTTACGTATCTTATTTAATTTTTATTTTAAAAAGTATATACATTTTCTGTTAATTGTTTTCTATAGATCTCTTCCTTATAAGACAATTAAGAAATTAACATTTACCTGCAGTATTGCATATAAATTTACGTTATTAAAAAATTCAATCATCCGCGATCTAAAATTAATAAGTTCAAAAAGCAGGGGGTCGCGAGAATCCCGAGTTTTCAAATATATATCGCGTTTTATAACAATTATGTATCTGTAATGTACCATCTCAGGAAAGCTTGGAACCGCACAAAACGCACCTAACGTCGAGCATGCGATGTAAACAAGAAGATTGCCGGTATCCGGCTACAATTAGCATAGAAGCGATACGAGAACAGCAGGCAGGCCAGAAAGTCTCGCCTCGCTATCGGATCACACGACCTGGGGCAACCTGTAACACGGTAGATTGTCGTCATCGCCGTCGTTGTCGTCGTCGTCGTTGTCGTCATCGCATCTCGCTCGGATTTCAGACTTCGGATTTCGGAGGGCGTGTATATCTTAATCGCGGTATCTCATCTAGATAGGCCGCCGGCATCAAGATCGACGGTCCGCTCGCTCGTTCGCGCGCGCGAGTTACGCGTCGTATATGCAATGCACACAGGCGAGGTATGTGCATATGCATGTACATGCGTGTATCCTGCGTATGTGCGAATGTGTACGTATCTAGCCCGTAATCTTCGCGCGCGCGTGGGGCACGTGGCTCGCGCGTTCGGGCTCTCGTTTTCCTCGATCCGATCTAAATTCGGATCGGCCGATCGCGTGGAGCGGGCGCGCGTCTCTCTTTCATCACGGGGAACCACACAGGATTCCCCAACCACCTCGCGCCGATCCGACGGAATTATTCAGCATCTCGCCGGCTCGTGCTGTGATCTAGATAACCGCGTTTTACGCGATCGGCCTGATTCCCTTTTCAACGAAAACGCATGTAAACGAGATGAGTTTGTGATCGGGGCTCCTCCAGAACAAATTATTTTACACAGTTGGAAAATTTGTGTTATATTTATTATATATCGTACTGTTCTAACGGTTCACTTAAATTTTTGTATTAATTTAGCACGAGATGAATAGAAAGTAACAAAAATATTATGTAAAAAATTCATACAAAAAATGTAACACTTCGATACAGTGTGGAAATATATTTTTTCAATGAAATTAACATTTATATTATGTCGACATTTTATTTATTTATCTTGGATTTTAAAATTACATTATTTTTCATATTTAACATTTCTTTGTGTTAAAATAACACAATTTATGAGTAAATAAACAAATAATATGTTATTTGTTTATTTACTCATAAATTGTGTTATTTTAACACAAAGAAATGTTAAATATCAGTTTAACACAAAATGTTCAAATAACATAATTCATATTATGTTAAATTAACATTTGAATATGTTAAAAATTCAACATAGAAATTTTAACAAGGACCGGTTTTAACATAAATACAAAATATTTTCTGTTTATTCGATAATATATTATTTAAAACATTTCTTTTTGCTACTTGTTTATCTACGGAGTTTATCTATTGATTAAAATTTTTATTTAATAAAAATATTAATAAAGGTAATAAAAATAATAAGATTATGAACGATAAAAAAATTTTAATTGAAATTTAAAGGCATTTATATCATGTCGTGATATTTGATCCCGTATCGACTAGTCAATTCAAAACGTTCCCATTGTGAGGAAAATTAAAAATTATCTATAATTTCATTCGTCATTGCACTACGATGATACGTTAGATTTTCGATTGGCCGACGCGTTGATAAATTGCCGACGTAAATAGCACCGCTCGCGCTGCAGCTCGATGCAATATATTCAAAGTAGACTATAGAAATGTATCGTGCATGTGCGTCCTGATGGAACGATTTGGCACTGTTGAGCCGCGGTATCTGCCAATCGGTGAGGACTGCATTAAATCCGCCTGGGAACATTGAATTTTCCGCTCGCGCGCGGGCGTCCCGCTGTGGACATTCCGAATCGCATTCTGAACACTTCGCTTCGATACTGTTGCTAGGTAGGACCCAGCTATTTTCCAACTCGTCAATTATTTCTGTAAAAGGCCAGCAAATCACTCGTCCACGTATGCATGTGTATCCTTACTTACGAATTGACTTCAATAATCTGTACAAGTTGCACGGCTCGTCTGTATGTTTTTTTTTCCTCGAGTGAAGGCACTCTCGAGAAGTACTCGTGTCGTAGACCTCGATGCTTTACTCCTTCGTAAACCGGTACGGACAAGATAAATGACCGAAGTGGACTCGAAGCTTGAAAGAAATTACGCCTAAGCTAAACGAGCACCGCCTTCCCTCATGAATATTCAGCTGGCCAATAGAAATCCGTCCCATGACGACACAGCTTAAAAATTTCAATAACATCATTGATCGTCCCTTCGCGTCTCCATCTACCTCGACTGTCGATGTATGGAATTCGTGTTCATTATTATTGTATTATTATATTACGCTACTAATTTTATGAAAGCGCCGAGACACTTGTCCTTTCGTCGTTCTCTCCGTATTCTCGTCAACGGCGTTGACAGCGGTGGCAATAATATCGTCGGTGGAGGAACGCTAAGGCCGCGGGCGTAAGTGCATACGGGTGAACAGAGTCACAGAGTGCACTTCTACGTCGGAGCGGTGGGGAGAAGAGAGCAGTTACGCCCCTCTGGTAGGCTGGGCTCCGGCTGGGGGGCGTCGCCACGACCAGCCGAACGGCGCCGAGTGGTAACGAACGTTGTCGAGCACGCAGGAACGTGGGGGCTCGTGCAGCGCGGTGTTTTCATGCGCTTAGTTTCGCGCCGGGTGCCACGACAGTCGCATCGAGTCGAGTTCGCGCGCGCGTGCGTGCATTTTTTGAAAAAAAAAGAGAAAAATCCAGGAAAAGACTTTGCAGCCACACCTTATCTGCTCGATAAAACGAGAGGACAGGCGGAAGGATGGACTGAGGGGCGAATTTTGTGGCGGAAAACAATACGACAGGTACGACGAGTTCGCGCGCCAAAGTTTTATCTCGCAAAGTGTGAGAACGTCCACGTATCGGGATCCTCGTGCTCTCAAAAGACAAAAGTTCGCGGACAGAGGGAAAAGCGGAAGAGAGGAAAGGCAGAGGTATTAGCGAAGGTCGCTTGATCCGATCAATCTGCTCGCGCCCCCCCCCACCTCTCCCTCCACCCAGCCGTTTACTCACTCACTCATCCGCCCATCGAGCAAAACTCCACGAACGCTACAATGTGCTGTGTGTGTGATGTACGGTGCAGTGTGTTGGTGATAACTTAGTGATAACGATATTCCCTCCTCCGCCGCGTCTACATCTGCGGAACCTACAAGCTAGTCGTCCTGTTATCTCGACCGGGGATTGCCGCCGGGAGATAAGGTAAGGGCAGACAGAATCGACGATCGTATAGTTGTTTGATTATCCGCGTTGATTGTTTCGCGACGGGGGGCACGTTGCGCCGTACCGCAGCGCCAGCGTAGTGCAGCGCAAATATCTCGCGATTGCTGGCTTGGCCTTTATCGAATCCATCCCGCCGAATCGCTTTTCCAATCGTCACAACCGTAAGTTAGTAATCACAGCATGTGAAAAAATTTGACTTTTGCCTTGAAATCTGTGAAATTGTCGTTGCAAGCAATGTTATATTTCGTTTCGATCGGATGATGTGCCACAGGAAGGTAGGCGATTCGCGTTACGTACATTGAAAAAAGAGTTTGGTAATAGCTACTAAATGTTGAGTGAAATAGTGCCAATATTTGATTAATATAATCAAAAATAATTTTATCTTTCTAAATATTTTGTAAATATTACTAAATTTGATTATACTTACTAAATATTTTGAAAAGTAAAATTATTTTTGATTAGGTATTAAATATTTATATTAACCAAATATTTAATTGGCAATATTTCACTCAACATTTGGTAAGTGTTACTAAACTTTTTTTTTCAGTGCAACTAAATCACGCTTCTAAATACTTTAATGTCTATTTTCATTGCTGTAAATTAATTTTGATAACTTACTCTTTATCTCTTTCCAATTCTTAGAACTAGAAAAAGATAAAGAGTAACTTGAACTGAGATTAAATCTACATCTTGTTGAAAATGAATATAAATGTAATTCGTGCGAGATTCGTGCGTGATGAGATTGGCTTGAAGATCAACATTTATATGTGAATAAAACATCGTGATTTTATCAACATCCAGTATGATGCTGATAACGACAGATTGTGTTCTCATTATTCGTCAAGTTCGAGTTTATTTCGCCCGTGATTAGTGACTGTCACATCGTGTTATTCACAATTGTCAGATTTTTTTGTTAGAATCTAGATGATCTAGCGACTAAGATCTTGGGTATTCAAATCAAAATTACGCTTAAATGTCTCAAAGTACATTTTTATAAAACCATCCCTTTAATAAAAATAAATAGAAAGACCTGAATAATTAAAAGAGCACGTTGAAAATTGTTCTGCGGAGAAAATATTTAAGTGATGAGCAGTTCAGCCGGTCGTAGCATTTTTCGTGATCTAATTAATCGTCCTAAAAATGCTCAATTATGAGTGAGTCCATTTGTTTACCACATGTTATCGCTCGAGCCTTTCCATGTCTTCAATCGACAATCTACGTCTTTTACGAATGATTACATAATTTCTGTTCTACGAAAACGAAAACGGGCCAAGCTGAGTTGAGTAAATTGCGAGTTTAAGCGAAAGCTGAACAGTCGGACAAAATTCCGACGGGCAGGTAGATTTGGTCACTAGGTTAGAATAACATAAATGACCTGCGAATGGACCCTCATTCGACACCCTGTTGTCACACACACTTTTCGCTCGACAAAATGTCAAATTAATGTCTTCTGACGATTTTCCTCTTCAGCTTTGAAAAGGTCAGCGTCATTTTTGGTTTCTTGTTAAAATGACTAATGCGCCTAATGGTTACAGTTAAGCCTAAAACGCGCAACAGTTTCATTTGTGGTTTCTCAACTGTGTTGTGTCTACTCAATAACAATGGGCAAATAAGTACTCTTGTTACTTGCAGCGATTACCACTATCTATAAAAGACTTGATAGGAAACAAAAATTAAGATAATTAGATAACAACTTTGGAACAAGAAAACAAAACCTTTGGGAGATTTTAAAAGATCTTATAAATAATTTATAAAACTGATATAAATTCCCGAAATTATAAATTATAAATTCTCAACTTATAATTTACAGATGAGATAATAATAAATAAACAATTACGCATAAGAACCGAAATTAGTCACAGATAAAATCCAAGATTTCCAATTGATAATTTTTTTCTTTCAAAATATTTATTTGCCATTGAACACAAGTGTTTTACAATTCCTGAATATGTAAAACGCGTTTTATACGTTAACAATGTTAGTGTTGAATTATTATAAATGTGTTCTTACAGTTTAAATTATTTGATATTATTTAAAGAATGAACGAAAATTAATTAATTAACAGCAAAGCGTTTATAAATGTGATACGAACTTTATCACTTAAAACAAATCATTTTATACTTTTATCTTTCGATCTTGATCTGTGCCGAAATGGCGTAGTTTCATTATGTGAATTAGAAAAATGTATTGCACAACCTTCTTCAAACAAATGATTATCTTAGCTAAAATTAATTCAAAACTTTATCAGAGTGTAAGATATATAATTGAAAGAAACGCATTACTCTTATATTCCTATAATTTTTTTGCTGTTATTGGAATTCTTTCGTGAAAAAAATACCGATTGCAACTAACATTGTAACACTGATGCTAGTGTTCATAATATCACGAGAATTCATTGTGCGATTGATTCATTTTCCATATTATATCATATTACATTATTTGATATTATCATAATTTACTTAATACTTCTCTGTCAATGAAGTTTATCCTTTTTCTAGATTGATTTCTTGTTCCAAGAATTTAATTAACGCTGGTAACTTTTCAAAGTCAACTGAGGTGTTCAAATCGTTTTCTAATCATTAAAAGTAGACACTGAAAATTGATGTAGTTTTAGATAGTTTTAATATCCTCCAGATTTCGTTACAATATAATCTTAATATTTCTCTGTCATGTAGTTCATCCTTTTTCTAAACCAATTTTTGGTTCTTTGTAATTGGCTCTTGAGTAATTTAATTGTCGCTAGTAATTTATCAAAATTAAACTAAGATGTCCAAATCGTTTTCTAATAATTAAAATAAGTAGATACTGAAAATGACATAATTTTAGTTAGTTTTAATATTCTTTAGATTTCGTTATAAATATATAAAAATAATTTCTTTGTTAAACATACGTGATAGTGTTGCCGCCAATCACACTTATATTTTCTCTTGCAGAAATTACCTCAAGTTTCTAACTATAAATAATATCTTTAGTAATACATTTTGTTCTTAAACATGATCGCGATTGTATATCTCCAATAGCGTTTATTATGTTTTCATGAATGGAACTTGCTTTCATTTTTCTTGTTTTTTGTCGTTTTACGAAAACATCTTCTTTTCAATGGAAAAAAAAGCATACCTATAAGAAACATCAGCAAAGGGGAAACATGGCGGTACCGCAAGGCATAACTGGCGATTTACAGATGTAACAGACAGCTCAGCGATATAAGTAGAGAGACATGAAGCGCTTGGCTAGTTAACTCGGCTACTGTTCTAACTCGAGGATAGAAAAATGCGGGAATGGTAATATTAATCCTTTGGTAGCAGCAGCGGTAACATTAACCCTTTGCGTTCTGCCTCGGGTATTCTACTTAAACGTAACACGAGAGAAATTACAGTGCATTAACGTACTTATACTTCCAACTTATTTGAATCGCGCCTTACACACGTCTGTCATAAAACGTGATAAATCTTTCGCAATTTTGCCACAGAGGAATCTTCGCAGCGAGATTTCCATGTTGTACACCCGACCGTCACGTTGCTCGCCCACTTTCCTCTGTCCCGTTGAAGATATTTGCTACATTTATTTTATGCTTTGGAAAGCGAAGAGGTACATACAAAAATCGGTATCTCTTCTGTCTCGAAATTGTTGCGACATGCATCGAAATCGCCTTTGTTTTTTTGCTTGCGCTCCGCGAACCCTTTCGAATAAGAAAACATCCTCAAAACACGACATTGGCTTCGAACGTCATTCGGTGGACGAATGCCACCGTCCGTCGGCCAATGTCCCTTTGAGCCTCGAAACTCTGAGTTTTTTTTTTTTCCTCCCTTTCTCGAATGGAGTGGAATATCGCGTTACTACACGCATCTCTCCGGCGGCGCGGAGCGGCGACCCGAGTCTCTCGCGTTCTCGATTGTTTCGTTCCCGATCCGTCGGCCGCGGGTCCAATCCGAGCCAGATCCGCTTTAGGAAACTTTGCGCTCGCCGAAGCGACGCGTCAGCGACGTCTCTCTCCTCTTATTTCCATGGCCGTGACAGTGCGTGTTACGGGCCGACGATTCCATTCTTCATCCCCCGACGCGTCTCGACGGCGCGCGAGCGAAACGGTATCCGTTTTGGGTTCCTATCAGATTATCACAAACCGCGCCTCGCAGTGTATCCGTCCGATGGATACGTGTCTCAAACACGTTAACTGCCCGTGAGACGCGTTTCCCGTGCCCGATGCGGCAGGATCGAACACAGGTTTAACGCTTAATGCACACTTTAGGACATTTGTGTCCTGCGTGCTTCTTTTCTTGGAATCGTCTTGTCGACTATAATTACATTGAGAGAAAAAAATTGCTAAATTTTAATAAATATTTGTTTCAATAGTCGCAATGAAATATTTACTAAATATAAATAAATATTAATTTAGCACTAGGACCACTAATTAAACTCAATTTTTTTATTGAGTAAATATTTCATTGCAACTACTCAAACAAATATTGTATAGTGTAGTTACATAGAAAAAAAAAATTAATATCAAATCAACAATTCATTGTTTCATATGTAAGCAAAAATATAAAATCTCTGTGGAAGTATTATAATCTCAAAGAGACATAATTTGCTAACATAAAGAAATTTTGTTTCTTCATGTAAGCAAATTATGTCTGATCAAGATTATCAAATTCTTCCAAGAAGATTTTATATTCTTGCTTATATATGAATCAATGAATTGTTGATTTGATATTACTTTTTTTTCTGTGCATAACGTTTATATACAATTCTTTCTTTAACTGACAGCTATACAAATATTTTTTATGGATGTTAAAGTATATGTAAGAGACACATGCTACTCAATGATTTCTATATACTTGTAAAAGTGATAAAAATTAATGACAGACACGAGCGACCTATATGATAAGAGACCGAAAACCGAAGGTGTGCGTTAAGCGTACGTAGCATGAAGATTTTTTCGAATTTTCGAATGGTAATTGAGAATCGTACTTTCTTGGAGTAGTTCGAAACTGAAGCGACCAATGTCGTTTCACAGCTTGGAAGTCGAGGGAATAAGATGCGACGTGTTCAAATGTAAAATACATTTGCTCCTTGATCTTGAAGCCGCGACGCTACATTAGTCGCTCTATTTCAAAGGCGCTGAAACTAGCTGACAAAATCGACGGATTCGACCGCCATTTCATTCTATTCATATCGGCGACGTAGATGAAACAGTGTCGTTACCATTGTACAACGCGGCGGGATCCAATTCTTCTCCGAGTCTCTTTCGAAACCTCCGTTAAATTCCGACGTCACGCGTATATATTTCCGAGTACCGGCGCTGCCACGGTGTCGACGCTACCGCGATCGCTTTTGAGGAGATTAACGAATTTCGATAAGATTAGCGATGTGATACGTGATCGAGGAGTTCACGCCGATGGAGTTTCGTCGAGAGTGGACACAGTGATGTAACCCGAAGTAGATAAGATCCACTAGATCGCGGCAGAGCTAATGAACGTACAATTAATCCAAGTCAAGGCCGAAATCAAATTCTGGCACTAATCACGAGCGAAATTCTAAAACGCCTCTCGCTCCGTTTGCTAGTCACGCGAAAAATGTCGGATGTGATTTATAACGTGTCAGATAGCCAGACGGAAAAACGCACGATTTTTTTTTTTTCATTAATGCGCTGGAGGGAAGGTTAATTCTTCACGCGCTTAATTATTAGCGTTACAATTGAGACATGCATAATAAATCGCGATATCGCGCGAGGAAAGTCCATTCGCGCCAGTGAAAACTCGTTACGTCGCCTATTACGATCGATGAGATCATCTTTATCGCAATGAGCAAACGTGTACGAATAGTATACGCTTATCAGCTGTAATTATTTCTTCGGCGGTTCAACGGACGTGCTCCAATTTGCTCGAACCTGTTCTCGTCACGGTCGCTGTAATGTAACATTCATGATATATATACAATATATATACATACAACGCCGATCTAGGAAGTAGTCGCTTATCGTCTTGTCGTCGCTTGATTCGCGCGAAGAAGGGTATTTTTTTTTCAACCTGTCCTTCGTTTCCACGCACCTCGAGTGCCGTAATCTGCCGTGCGCGCGGTTAAAGTCTACGATATTTTCGTTTTGCTTATCTAGCCCGGGGTTTTCAATCCGTTATCGCGGTTGTCGAATCGATGAAGGATCAACTCACGATCTGTGCGAGTGATCGAAGGTGCATATCGGTCAAGAGTCTGATTTCGATTATCTAAAGCCGAGCGTCACTTGTTAGAGATTAGACAATTTCCTTCGCGTCCCAATTTTCGACAATAATGACGATAGAAGAGAGAGGGGAACCTTCGACGAATGTTATCCGTTAGAAAAGCAGGAGGGAAAGAAGGAGGGAGGAAATGAGAAGTCAGCAAGAAGAAACGAGTTTTCTTATTTCTAAGTTTTTTTTTCCTCGCAAAAACGAGTTTCGCGTATTAGTAATTATTTTAAAACTGTGAGAAAACACCGATACATTCCCAGCGATAAGTATTCGAGCATGCTAATGATTTAAACGACTGTTATGTGAATGCGATAAAAATAAAGTGCGCGGTCCACGTGATTTATATTGCCAAAAAATATTATTCCGATTGTGAGATATCTCTGAAAAGTAATCGCTCGTTCGTCTTGCGATCGTGTCGGGCGATACGGTTTGATTGATCTGTTCAAATTTAGTTATATCTATGATCGATCGAGTCCGCGATTATCTTTCCGACGTTTTCGGCGATAACCGCCTAAATTGGGCGACAATTTGGAACGTCAATACTTTTCGGTCGCGCTTAATTAATCAACTGCGCGATTAGTACATTACTCGTGATTGATATTAAATGATACTGAACGTATTCAGAAGAAGTGCCGGGGCTAATTGGGAATATGGGACCGCGTTAGTGCTCGCATTACACGTTGTAATCGTTATTAACATAGCTGATAGTATTATCTAACGCACAAGAGATATATTTGCAGAATATATGCGCGTTGTTATATCATATAGTGTATTAATAATAACGACAGAAGACTCTCGATGGCTCGGCAATTAAAATTAATCGGATATGCGTGTCACATTCTGTGCCGGTATCAATCCTTATCGATGGTACACGCTTTTTCGTGTGTATCTTATCGCGCATTGTTTTCGAGTACTTTATTTGCTCCGGGCAAGAGTGATTTTTAGCTCAGAGCCCAAAATAAAGAAAAAAAAAATATATATATATATATAATGTATCGTCCCCGAATTTGTCGCAACAACCACAGCCATCATCATCACCATCGTCACCACGCCACGTCGTCTTTTTTATGCGTCAAAAGATTCACTATTTTGCGGCTTCGACTGAAAATGAAACCTGTTAACCTGGCGTAACCGGTTTCTCGAGGAGGCTATTTTTTTCTCGCCGAAGCCGCAAACGCGCGCGCAACGTTTTTCGTTTTCTTGCAACAATAAAAATTCAATTCGGTGAAATTCCACTAGGCCTGCTAGAGATAGTAGATTATCTAATATTTCCGAAAATACGCCACGATAAGAATCCCGCTGCTTCTCTCCGCCGCTCTTCTCGCCGTCCCGTTTCCTCTCGCGCTCCTCTATCTGGATTGGGCGATTAAACCTGTCCCGGTTGCGTCATCGATGACCTTGATCGCGCATAAGCTGATTGATAAATCATTTCGAGTATTTGATCGTCAATCGTTGATACTCAGTATGTTCGCACTATACCTCTGATCAGGACCTAATTACCGTAGATCACGCTGATCGATTATCGGAATTCGACGCCAATTCGACGATTGCGGTAAGTCTGTTTTCCGCGCGTTTTCCTCCGTTTCCATCGAACCTACGATGTTAAATGGAAGATTTTTCATCAAAATTTCTTACGTAAACGAGAATCCAGCGCTTTGGTCAGAAAAACTTGACAGTATAACGCTCGTGGAAATAAAGAGCCCACGCTGAAAGAAATGGAAGGAACGATTTTGTTGAAAATAATTATATTGAATCATTAAAATAATTACATTGCACTGAAAAAAGAATTCAGTAACTATCACTCCAAGTTTGATAATAATTACCAAATTCTTTTTTCAGTGCAATGTAATTATTTCAATGATTCAGCATAATTATTTTCATATCTGTATTTTCAACAAAATCGTCATTCAACAAAAAACAATTCTTTCAGTGTATATATCAGTTTTGATATTAAAATTCGCGTTCCGCTTAGATCAAAGTAATAAAATATTGCTCAAGATATTTGGTTGCCCATGTACAGCTCGTGAAAAGCTCTTGGCCCGTTCTTGGATCCATGTTCAGTTATCGTGCGCAATGAGTGAATTTACAGTGAAATAAAAAACATCGTCGAACGTAGTTTCTTTTTCCATCTCCAGTTGCCTTCGAGTCGGATAAAAAAATAAGAGAGAACTTCTTTTCGATCGCTCGCAAATCATCTCGCGTGTTTTCCCTTTTTTTTTGCAATAGAGGAAGACAAAAAGAGAGAAAGACGTTTCAAAACAGGCGGCGCATTATGCAGCTCGAACGCGATGAAAGAATCATTGAAGCGTCTCGCGTTTCGGTATTAATTTACTGCATGCGTGCCCGCCCGATTCATGACACGCCGTTTCTTCCTTTTACGCGACAAGAGCGATGTCGGAAAGCGGCCGGTAAGGATACGCACGTAAATCGGTGCGGTGCGGCGCGGCGCGAAGCGAAGCGGACGGGCGTAGCTTGTCGTCGTGCAAGTTACAAAGTTGTTCATTATCCGGCATCCACATTCGTGTATCGCGGTTACACGTATCGCGCCCAGAATTCGAGAAAGCCGTCGAGCGAACGGCTTTATTGAAATGACGCACCGTCGGCCGTACGGCCGGACGTTTTGTCCCCGCGTTGAGATCCGGCTGTTCGATCGATTAATTAATATAGTAATAATTTTAGCGATTTGACGGCGTCTTATTAAGTCGGCCCGGTCGCGCGTATCACTCCGCTCCCGCGGATGATATAATTAATTCATGCGCGTGCACGTGCGTTGTCTAGCCGTGCAAATCGCGGAATTATTTATTGCTAATAAAGTCGGAATTTTCCCACTGCGCGGATCGCGTGGATCGCGTTCGACTAAGCACTCCAATTAACTTCATTCCACGTTTGCATGTAATATTCTCGTGCGTCTCATGGACAGCGCTCATGGTTCAGCGCTACGGTAGGCTGTACATTCAAAAAATCGATGTCAAACGCGTTTCTGATATCGTTACAATTCAATCCTAAAGAGCGATGGCTAAAATAATTCGCACGTGTGTCAGACTTCTTAAGTATTATACTTAAATACACCTTTCGTGGTTCACTGATCATCCGAGACATTTCTTTTCCACCACGCGCGAATAGACGGATTAACCAGAAAGAAAAGGATAATCGATTGAGATCAACAACCGAGTGAGAAACAACTGACGAACTAATCCATGCCCGTTGTGTTTTCGCAGGACGGAGGCCAGGAAGTTTCTTTCGCTCAGCAAGTCAGACCAAGATTACCTATGATCCCACTGGGCGTCGCGAAGACGACGGAAAAGGAAGAGAGGCGCTTCTGGCGGTATTCCTAATCTTCCTCCCCGACCTGCCGCCCGTACTCTCTCTCTCTCTGTACTCCGCTTTCCATCCCTCTCTCTCTCCTCCCTCTTCTCACGCCTCTTCTTCCCGCTGTTGCTCCCCCGTCTGCTCGTTTTTCGACGAGCGATCGCGACGCACCGAGACGATCTCATTGGACACGATGGACATGAGCAGCGAGTCGAGCACTAGGACGTGGTACGAGTCGCCTAGGTTGGATGCGCCTTCGGGGGGTACCGGGGTGGCCGGAGTGGTCGGCAACGATTACAGGGGTTACTACCCTCATGCCGGACCAACAGCGCATCACCCCGCTGCGGCTCACTACGCCCACAGTAAGTACACACGCTGTTCTCTTCTTTCTCTAATCGCTTACATTTTCCTAGCTCTCTCTCTCTCTCTCTCTCTCTCGCTTTTTTGAGCCTTCTCGTTTTTCTCTCTGTTTTTCCTTCTTGAGAAACTGTCGTCGCGGTTCAACGACCGACTGCTTGATGACATTTCCCTTTGAAGACTTACCGACATCGAAATCAAAAGAAGCGAGAAGTCTCGAGAAAAAGGGTCTTACCTCTTTTTTTTAGTGGCAGATATCATGTGGCTATTAAGAGGATAATACGTATAATCTTCGAGGCACTTTGTAGCGTTATCGATTGAAGCTCGCCTTAGCGATTCTTTAGCGATGCGTGCACGGTAGAAGCTCTCGATTTTATGACAATGTGGCTTGTCGCGAAGACTCGTGCTTCCATGCCGTCGAACGTTAAATTACGAAAAGAACAGTACAATGTTTGAATATGCACGCTAGAGTGCTAATCCCGCAAGAGAGTTGTGAAGCGAATTCTTTATCGAATTTATGATAGAAGCACCCGCTGCACCCTGCTGCCAGTAGCTCCTCGCGTGTTTCACGATGCCAGTGTTGGGTCAACGACCGTCGAACAGTCACCTCTCTCTCTCTCTCTCTCTCTCTCTGCTGGCACTATTCATTAATTAGAATTTCTATATTTAATTAACGAGGCGTCTCCGAGGCTATCAGCGGCCATCGAATGTCTCCCCTGATGCATCGCCATTTCGCTCCTCCCTCCCGACTAGATACCTGCCCCGATAATTAAATTTCTACCGCGGCTGATAGGCGCGTGACATTGTACAACTGGGAGGCCCGGGAGACTGACAAGCGTAACATGCCATTGGGACAGTTTCTTAGCGCAGCGCTAATCCATCTCCGAGCCCCGAATATAGGCGACAAGACGTCCTCGAGACGCTCTCGAATGTGCACTTTCGAGTACGCAAGTGCGTGTTGTGTGCCCACGTGCCGTCCTCTCTCGCGCCCCGCACACTTAACTGCGTTCGTTCGTGGCCTATACGTCCTCTCGATTCTCGCCAGGCAAAATGACTTTCCATTTCAAGCACCAACCCTTGCCACTTCTCTTGCGTGAATGACAGCGAGAAGCGGAGACGCGCGGCAACAAGAAGCAACGACGATTAGCGCGATACCGGCGACGGCGTAAATAAAGGAGAAACATAAACGCAGGAAATGTGTGATTAGTTATCTGCAAAAAGGAAACCATCCTAGCGGATAACGTAAAAAAACAATTTGACAGTTACGCACAGGGGAGAAAATTAAGAAATATAATTAAATATAATAAAAAAGGAATAGATGAAGTCTGTGCAGCGAAAGAAAATTAACAAACGCAGTGCCTAGAAAAAGATTATATTAGCAACTTTAGAATTTGCTTTTCTTTCACACACACAATTTTAATTATTTAAAAAATAATTCTATAAATGCTCGTTTTTTGTGAAGCAAAATATAAAGAAAAGAAACAGCCTATTTACGAGCAAATTAATTGATCGTGTAAATTACATGAATATTAAGGATTCATTCTCCTAAAATATAGTACACAAGTATTACACGTTCCGACTATACTTAGTCTTTTTCAATTTAACGTGAACTATTCTGGTAATAAATAAAAACTATTTATTTATATAATTGTTCAATGAATTATAGAAAACTGTCGAGAATAAAACAAAAGTTAGTAATGTCCTCTCTCAAAGATGACTTGAATCATTTCAAACTTTCATTTTTATTTTTTGGTTTGATACATGAAACTTCCAGATTACGTATCATCAGTTTTATGTTTGCTAAATTCGTAAAGCAAAAATTTCCATTACTTTGTACATAGCCTAGACGTTAATAAGCAAATCACTCCTCTCTGTTTCTAACTCTATGCTTTTAAGAAGTTCCACGCGAGAAAAGATTTCACGGCGTCACGCGAAGAGAAAAAGAGAGTCGTTTCGAGGAGAGGCGCGCTAGGCCGATAGTGTGTACACTCTAGATGTACGTAATCTCGATAGCTCCTTCGGTTCCTCGCCGTTGACCAAGCATGAAAAAGCATAGCGTAGGTATAAAAATATAGGTGTAAGGTAGAAGGCGTAAGAATGAGAAGAAGAAGACAAAGATGAAGATAAAACAAGGAGACGAAGAAAAACGAGAGGCGAGCGTTTCATTCGAGGCTCTTCAACGCGCCGAGGAAAATCCAAAACAAGAGGAAGGAAGGAAAAAGGACAAGACATAGGACATATGATGGAGGCACAGACGAGAGAAACGAGAGGGAAGGCAAAAGGCCAAAAAGTGCATGAGAGACCGAGGAAGAAACACGATACAGCCGGGTCAGATCTTGAGGCCCTGGAAGGCGATATCCCTGATTCGTGCCGACGTGCATGGATCATACTCGGGCCTCTGTTAGCTCGTGGCCCCCAAAAAACAGTGCCCCTAATCAGAATCTAATCTTCCGTCCGATTATATGTGCGTCGAGACGACGCGGAAAAAGCGCGGAATTTCTTGCGACTTCTAGCGTTCTTCTCTCTCTCTCTCTCTTTCTCTCTCTCTCGTCGGAGCATCATCCGCGCGCGTCGGCGATTTCCCTTTCCGCCGTTTAACTTGGCAGACTGTCGGCCGCTTTTCATTTTCGTCGCTCGAGATGCAACCGCGCCGGAAAATCCGAGCCTCATCCAAGCGCGTCCCGAGTTTTGACAGCCGCTAATAAGTAGGGTGGGAAAATGTCGACAGTTCTAATGAACGTCCAATCTTTCGAAATATTCGTGGACTTGGTCGCCATGACGTTATGGCAGTTTAATCCGAAAATAGTAAATGAAATTATCGACAGTACTTGCGAGTAAGTACACTAGTACATAGACGAAGAACGCGCAGTAGAGCTGCGCAATCAGAAATTGTTTGACTTGGGATTGACAGAACTGAATCACGTTCTTATATTTCTGAGACGCTTGAAGTCGGAATATTTTCTTCCAACAGTGCCACATTCAACGAGAGAGAGACAAAAGAAGAAGAGAGCAGAGAGAAGGGGGGGAGGAGGAGATGGGACAGCGAGAAGTGATGCTAAAAGAGGAAAAAAATAAATAAATAAACAAGATAGGCGGACGCGCACGGAGAGCGGGATGCATAATACACAGTGGTTGCGGCACAGACAGGAAGGAAGCGCAGCCAACCGCGAAGCCCGCGGGGTCTGAGAGAGGTGCATACGTAATTGCGGGGCCACGCGGGAGGCTCTCTTTTCTCTCTCTCTCTCTCTCTCTCTCTCTGTCTGTCTCTTTTGTAAGCCAGGTCTTGTCCCTTCCTCGCCGTGCTCCTCTTCCTTCTCTCGTGCCCGCGTCGTCGTCGACGATGACGATGATGACGACGACGACGACGACGACGACGACGACGACGACGAAGGAGAAGAGGATCCGGTGTTGTTCAGAGCGGAGCGGCACGGCGATAACCTGGCCTGGTCGGCGGCGTCGTGTACGCGCGCGTTGCCCCGGTGTGCAAAATGTGTGCAACCGCGGCACACACCGACCGACCGGCGCCATCTTGCGCAAATGCACACGCCAGCTGAAGGCGGAGCCTCTCCCGAAGGGTCTCTCCGTCGCTCTCTCCCGTCGTTTCTCTATCTCTATCTCTCTTTCTCCCTCTTGTCCCCCTCCCCGCCCCCTCCCTCTCTTTCTCTCTGTCTAGTTCATCGTAGCAGATGCAGCCTCACCGCGATCAATCTTCCTCCTCGTCGCCGCGTTTCGTTCCCTCCGTAGGTCTCCTCTCGCCTCCGACACAGACATAGTGTGATTCCTCCGCGCTTTGCGGTAGCTCCGCATCCCAGACGAGGTATACCGTCCGCCTCCGTTGCCTCCGCGCGCTTCGGGAATTTAGGGTAGATTTTAAGACCAGTTCTGACTGAGTACCAACGCCGATTAACTTTCGACGGTGTTTCAACGATATACTCCCTCTCCAGATCACAGATAACGGAGAGAAACAAACGGTACTGCGATAATCGTATCTCGCTCCATAAAAATGGCGAAGAGTTCGCGACTACCGCGCGGTCGATCATTGACTTCAACATCGAACTCTACGTGAAACGGGAATTCAATTTCGCGGAATGAATTTCTACCTACATTCTCTTAGGCCGCATATTTTTCGCCTGGCTACACTTACCCGGGCGTCTTTTGCGATCGAAAGAGAAGGAGAGACAGAGAGAGAGAGAGAGAGAAAGAAAGGGTTCGATCAGACGGGAGGATACGGGGTGAAATTGCATGTTATTACGCGAAAGCTGCTGGGGGCGCCCGACATGAAATGAGACGTTATTTTCTACGGGAATTTCGTGCACGTATCGGAATTATATTATAAGG
>QKQZ01050804.1:0-12514 GCA_003595255.1 Solenopsis fugax
GAGAGACGGCCCGCCGTGCTCATTTGTATGTCTGTAATTAGATAGCCACCCCCTAATACGATCCCCGCGCGTGTTATTATTTCCAGCCACGAAGAACGCCGCGCCGGTCCCCTCCTCGACTCGAAACCTCGAGTCGAAACCTCTTGGTCTCGTCGATCTTCCTGCGGCCCGAAAGAGATAATCCGTCGCACGGTTGCCGTTCCTTCATCGCGGGACCAAAATGTACGGCTGTTGCAAACAAGGAATTCTCGCGAGACACGATATACGAGAGAGAGAGAGAGAGAGAGAGAGAGAGAGAGAGAGAGNAGAGAGAGAGAGAGAGAGGGAGAGAAGGCAGGATGAAATAATTTGAAATCGCTTCACTCGAGATGTACTACAGTGATCTTTGCGTACTTGTACTCTTCTACGTTTGGGCATTTAATAATTATTAACAGTGCGACATCAGACTTACGACTTAATTTGTACTCTTCGACATTCGTTCACTTCTGCCACTTTTCGTATGTAGATCTGAAATAAACAATTTACACATTATAAGATAAAGAAAGATATGCTCATGATAAAAATTTTAGCTGATAATATAATAATATAAAATATATAGTAAAATATGCATACATATATACGTAAAAATACGTGACACATAGAATTACACCAAGAGAAACCTTTTTTTTTTTATTTTTTTGAAACATTTTTGAACATTTTTTTAAAACCATATATTTTGATGCAAGCATTTGTGTGAAAATATTTATTTTTTAAATAAAGAGACATATTACCTCAAGTATATACTTTTGTATTATTACATTTTTTTAATATTTAAATAATGATTTTACAAGTAAGCTAATAATATCATTAAACTTAATATTAAATTGTTTTCTTAAAAAATCTGATTATATTGAATATAAAAATGATCTAGTAAATATTTTCAAAAACTGCAAGAAACAATATATTTGATTAACAATTAGTTAAAAATTAGATTAAATGAGTTATTAGAACGAGTAAATATTTTTTTTGTGTTAAGTAAATTTTTTTTAAGTTTAAGATATTTTTTCTCTAAGTGTACAACTAGAATTGTAAACTGATGTGAATTACAAATTGTCCAAGTGAGCTTTAAAAAGTATTATTTTTTATTTTCAACAATTATTTAATTATTATACTTTTAAAGCAAACGGTGCAACATCTCGTCAAGTTTTATCTTACACATTAGGCAATGAAATGTTAAAAATAAAAAGGCAATCTGCCTCCATTTGTCATTCGGATAAGTTGAAATTAACAACCATAGTTGTAATTATTTTCGTGCGTAAACAAAATTGAATAATAAATAAACTCGCCAGATGGTTCCGTTATTATGTGTAATTTTCTTTAGTAATAAACGCTGTGAAGAATGCACAACGTACACTTAACTCATTCGTCATTTAGATTGGTAGTTATTAGTGCTTGGCGGAACCACCGCCTGATGTAAGTTAAACGATTGTACAATTTATCAAAAATTATTATACATATATTAGAATATTTTTCCTAACTCTTTGAATATATTTAATATTATAGAGTACATAAAATTATAAATATTTTTACATTTTGATACGAATTCTAGATCGTGAGTTTAATATACTAATTTTTTCGATATAATACATTTTCAAAATACATTTTCTCTCTTTCTCCTATGAGATACGAGATATATAATATTTCAATCACTTGTATTTACATCGAGAGGGAGAGAGAGCGACAAGGATTTATTTGCGCTAGTCAAATGATTCAGTAATAAAGCGTGCGTCGTAGGGGAATTAGATTACCGCGGCCTACAAACAATAGGATTCAATTAAACGGCGTAAAAATGGAAGTCGGCCAGTCACACGGCCGGCGTATACGCGTCACAAACGAGGGGTCGTAGGTGATAATTTACGATGCCCCGCGCGATCCCCCACTTGTCGGATTAATAGAGGGTTAATTTAGGCGAGTATCCCGACGCGCCTGTTATCTCCCACGCAGTATTTGCACAGCTCATCCCAAATCGTACGTATCTCCCCCATCGGCCGCATAATTATTGCCGCAACGGCCGTCACGCTCGTGGTTGTGAATTTTGAATTCCCGACGAGGCGTGTAATCGACGCGTGTTGTTGTACAGCGGCTATCACCGAGGATTTTCAAATATTGAACCTTCCTCCTTTCGCCTCCGTATTTTCGCGTTATTGCCGTTGTTATTGCCGTTGTTGTTGTCGTTCTATCGCGCACAACGGCCGAACTTCGCGTAAACAATTACGTTTATCGATTACGCATTCCAACGCAATTTTTTCGATTTATCTTTCCATTACCGACGCTAATGGATCGTTTCGCCGGGTGCGGCGTTAAAAATGTTCAAATTGCATTTCGAAGTGATGCAAAACGATCGGATCACGTGTGTTCGTACACGTCCGCGGATACGACGAACGCAGTCGTTCACTCGAGTAACTTACTCGGAGCAACGCCGCTGCCTCCGCGCGGACCGGCTTGTTATTGGCTCCCGTCGTGCCAACGCAAACACAGATGGCTCGATTATTTCGTGCGGCGAGTAAATGAGAAATCGCGCGGGATCTGCGGACCGTCCGCGCGGGCGCTCGTTGCTCCGAGCGACGAGGCCCGTTTGCATGGGGGGGGAACCGCGAGCGATTTACGAACGACGGGCACAGCGGTCGTCTCAACTACGCACATCGCGTAACGACCGCCTCTAATCGATGATTAGAAGCTACCGTTCGTGTCGGCCGTAGCCAGCACGCCGATCGTTTCGTCCTACAGCCGTTCGCGCCGGATCATCATGCCACGTATACCTAAATCATCACGCACTCTGACAATTACGTAGGGTGTGTTCTAGAAAGATGACCAATAATCGCAGATCTTTTTCGGCTGCTTGAAAGTCATTCTTGTTTTTTTTTTTTTTTTTTTTTTTNACATTATTATCTCCGCGAACCAAATTTTATTGCTTAGGGTTGGTGGTTCCATTTTCGAATAAACGGTGATAAATTATCTAATGGATAAATGTCTATGTCTACACATTCATTATGTGTCTGTATATAGACATAGACATTTATCCATTAGATAATTTATCACATAATTTACCCGAAGATGGAACAGCCGGTTCTTAGACAATTTAATAATTGGTAAATGGTTGTGCTGTTGGGATTTAATATTACGAGTATCTGAAAAAATTTTGGTATACTTAACATTTACCAATACGATTGCACAATTGTATGACACAATGTTTTTTTTTTACTTTTTTTTTACATGTTCAAATTCCAGGCAAAATCCAGGAAAAATGAGAAAAATCGTTTGCACCAATGTGATTCAAATTAATCTACAGAGGATTAATATATTACGCGTCCATTTGACAGTATATTTTTAGGGATGAATCACTGAAAAAAGATTCTTGTTTATTTGCAACAATCTATAAAAATGTTAATGGTTGACACGAATGAATTATGTCTCTTTTTGTGGCACTAAATTGTTGAATCAACCCAATGTTTAGTTTTTCAACAAATTTTTTTTTCATTGCATAACTTTGATCCTAAGCATTCTTGAGATCAATTAAAAAATTATACGTGCAATTATTTTTTTTTCATTGCATATAGCAATAACTTTGATCCTAAGCATTCTTGAGATCAATTAAAAAATTATACGTGCAATTATTTTGTTAAGAAAATTGAGCCGGAAGGTCTGTTATTAATAAAATCAGATATATATTTTAGGGCACTCGGCATGGCACGCGTATCTACTCGTGCGCGAGAGTACCGCGAGTGATAGTTTCTACTTAGCGCGCACTATCAACTTAATTGTCGCTTCTGAGATACATGCGCGTACATCGTTTTCACGTCGAGGAGGAACGTCGTTACGCGAGCTGTGTAGACGCGGGCAATTTTCACGGCAAACAATTCCAGCCACTTTTTCGCGGCGTAATACTCGCTCTCGCGTTTACGTGGTGCTTTAACAGGATGGTCGTGTATACGCGTGATGCAGCGCCGCGAGGGAAAACGCCGATGCGCTCATGAGATTCGTTAGTCAACAGACTTGACGACTGCCTTCCGAGACGCTTGCCGTTAAGTACGTACACAAGTTATAACGAAGACGTCCCAAGGCTGGAGTCTGCGTTTAAAACTTCCAATTGTTAGGAAGAAGTTTTATCACGATTAATTTACTCTTTTTTATTTCTCAGAATAAGTCGACATTCTTAAAAGTAAATTGCTGTTTATAAAATTATTCTGCTAACCTAAAAATGTTTATCGTGTCCATTTTTATTATTATGGATTAACTACAATCTCAGGATAATTTATTTTTAATTTTTTTTTCTAGTTTTAAGAATTATAAAAAAATATAGAATTAAAAAAATTAAGTAAAGTAAGGCCAATAAGACGAACAACAATTTTTGGTGGTTTGTATAAATCGTAATTCTTTAATTAACACATTCAGCACATACGTTTCGACTCTACGGAGTCTTCTTCAGTGTGCAACTAATATTAATACATAAACGACGAGCTATATATAACGGTGTTCATTTTGTCGCAGTTCAAACACAAACATTTGTGTGACGACGCAAAGAAAATCAAATATCAATATCAATGTGAAGTCGGTTGAAGTCAGTGATCTAAAATACTCTTGGTTGTTTCGTCGCTTCAAAACGTGAACAAATCATAGACGTATAATAAATAGACTGCGCGTTTGGCTGAAAAGTTGTTTTCACTTTAGAAAGAGACAACATGTTTTGAATGGTAACTTTCTCTCTCTCTCTCTCTCTCTCTCTCTGACTATTTCATTAGACAAAGATGAGATTACTATTCAACATCAGTTGACTCTTTCTAAAGTGAGGACATTTTCTTAATAGGGCAGAATAGGGAACGCGCAGTCTATGTATTATACGTCTATGGAACAAATCGTGTTCGGCTGTTTATAGACTACTCGCTTCTCAACATACGACGTGTGCAATCCATTTGATTCTCGACCATGACTTTAATAAAATTTTGAAATTTTAAAAAACGCTTTAAAACCGTGTCCAACAGAGAGAAAAAGTCCGTAGAATAATAATTAGACTTACAGTTCGTCGTTGGAGTCCTTGTACAACATATTCAAATAAGCTAATTATAACTTCCACACACAGAATTGTCAAAATTTTTATATATGATCCTTATAGGTCGCTATACAAACAACCAAAAATTTTTGCTCGTCTTATTGGCCTTACTTTACTTAATAACTTTTTAAATATAGAATAAATTAAATCGAGATTAAAGTTACTTTACATTGAAAATGGATATGAAACAGTTAAGACGTTTCCTCTATCTAGCTCGTAAATCGTTAAGAAAGTCCACGAGTACCTTATCACGTGGCCTGTTGTTCCACTTGAGATCTCAGATCCTTGTTCCGCGGTGAATCAGGAAGAATATGACGTGATGGGAGAAATCGCGATGCTCACGCGTGATGCATCTCATCCATCGGCTGTACGAATGTGTATGGTAATTACCCGAGCTCTTCTAATCGGTCAACGTCGTCGTGGGTTATTAATAAAGACGCAAGCCCGTGCTTGCTATCCGTCCGAGTTGCTATCCCATTTACGACAGGATCGGGTCGACGCCGATGTCTGCGCGCGGGTTTCATCCAGTCATAATCATTCATTCGGACATTAATATACGAGCGTATTAATTAATTCGGTTTCATCGCAGCGCACCGGTAGCGTGTTTGCCGCGACGTTTCCTCTTCGTGGGAGAGATATCCGAGGTGATACATCTGCGTATGAAGTACGTACGACGTCGTAACAAACATGATAAAAAACTCGTTGACGCGCCGCCGCTACTGTACGAGGGCGATTTTTCGTGACGTTTTTTTTCTTCCCCTGAACGTATTGCCACGTATACGACTTTTTATCCGACGAATCGGCGAGGAGAAATCTCATTAAGCTCGGCGCGATTAAATCTAACGTGGCAGGTGTCACACAAGGATCGGCGATCCCTTGCCTTTTTTACCTCCGAGGCTCGTCAGAGGTCTCGGGACCCGCGGAATGACGCTCGGAATTGTGAACGCGTATAATGTAGATCCTTTACGTACTTGCCGCATCGCGAATTCAATTCCATTAGCGTCAAAGAAACGGGCCAGCCGAAAGAACGACGCTAATTTCCTGTCGTTAAGAGCGGCGATACTTCGCAAAGTGACACGAGATACCTCGCGTTACCGACGACAGGAGACAGTTGGCGAGAATTCGGTCGAGACGGGGAGGAAGTAAAAAGGACCTGGTGTGGGGCACGATGCGGCGAAAACGCGTTCAGTAACGGTACCGACAATAACGATTACGTAATTTGCGCGTTAAAACTAAACCGACGACGCTCAGGCGAATGCTGAATTAATGAGGTAATTCGTTTGGTATGTATGCGCGATGGTGGAAGAAGTCGTTCGCGATTAAACAACCGTGCTAAAAGCGGGATGAAACGAGTAGCGTGAGTGAAAACTCGTCCGCAGTCATGAATACGTTCATGAAGACACACAGGGACGGGCATTATATGGAAATTAATAAAATATTATTTTTCACGTAAATCAGAAGGCAAAGATATACGTTCTGTGTAAACAATAGAATTTAGTAGAACATATATTTCGTAGCATTATGTAATTTATTATTAATAAAATATAATATTATAAAGATAATATTATAAAATATAAAGATTTATTAATAATATTATTAAGACCAATAAATTTTTTTCAATGAAATATAATAATCTATTATTAAAATAAAATATAAAGATTAATGAAGATTTTATAGAAAATATTAAAATTTGTTGCTAAAATATAAATAAAGATAGATGTCTCAAATTAAAATTTAGTCCAAAATTTTAATATAGCAAGAGTTCAGGTTCAGTTGTTGGAGGAGAGCCTTATTTCCGAAGAGTATCGTACGAAAATATATCTATACTATAGTATACACTGAAACAAAAGTATCTTCCGTTCAAATCATTTCTTTGATTTTAACAAATATTAATTAGTATAAAATAATTTATTTTTTACATTACGAAATATTTTTTAAATCGAGGAAATAATGTTAAAATAAATAAATAAATTTATTTGAAAATAAAAAAACATTTTTCAGTGTACGTTACATTACGCGATATAAATTCAAAAGAACTCTTTTGAGGCATTATCTTGACGCTGCAAAAAAACACAATCCGTCCCTGTGTAAGTGCTGATGCGCCGATACGTTCCTGCAGACAGGATTCAAGGCGGAAAAGTTGCTAATTGGAAGATTCTGCCTTGGACATTGTCGCGACAACTCTTGTACGAAGGACATATTTCAAGGCTGTGTGTTTCGATAACAAGATTCTTAATAATCGAAGTGTAACTTTGTCAAATTATCCCTTCGAGGCTTAATTAAAATTTATATACTGCCATCTTTTCCAGCCGTTTTAACATTATTCCCGGACGAACTTCCCTTCTCGTAATGGTATTTAAATTACAGCAGTTTCCATGCTGGATATAAACTCCGGGATACGTTTCATTTGTAACAGTTAATATCGTTAGTTTAATTACTCTTTGTTTTAATTTAAAAACATGATACAGTTTGAAAAAAGAGAGTCTGCCCGTTGTAAAAGCATATAATTACAAACACGAGATGTCACTCTTTTAAACAGATTTTCGTCGTTGTAATATCGTTCGAACGGCTCTTCATAATCCTGAAGAATGATGTAAATTACTTATCATCAACGTAATTTAATACCCAGCCCATCACGATGTTGAATCCTCAATACCTGCCAACGAGGCTGTCAGGTCAAAGGAGTCATCTGCGAGGCGTCTCGCTTGCCCTCTGCGAGGCTCGCATAGGTCCCGTGGGATCATTTCAACGGTGTTTCCGGCTTACTTTTCCTCGCGCTAATCGGCCCCACGCTGTGCCTCAACCGCGAATGGCGCCGCGCCCGGTGTAAAGTCGCGGGGTCGTCGTAAATTTTTCCCCTTTTTTCTTTTGGGTATCCTCGAGCGCGCGACTTCACGCGGCGACGCGTATACGGCTTTCCACGGTTGACAAATCGACACCGGCCGGCATTTCCATCGACGTTTTTTTTGCCGAGCCTGCCGCCGGTGGCATGGGTGGTCTCAGCCTTCTCCGCGGGACCCCTCGAACCCCTTCGTCGTTCGCGTGAGCGTGAGGTCTTCCCCTTTGCCGCGCCCGCGCGTTCATTACGATTTTATGCCGGTCGCGAGACGGAGGGAGACGAAGGAGGGCATAAAGGGTGCCTGTCACAGCGCCGGGAATCGTTTATGGGAGATTATGGGACACCGCGTCGCGGAGGGGTTGGCGAAGAGATTTTATCCCGCCTTTAAGCGAGGGCAACAAATGCCGTGGCACGTTCGATCAACCGACGCCTCACGCCGCCGCGCCGCAACGTGTCTGCTCCGTCGACGTGTTGCGGCAACTCCGACGGCCGACCGGCGACTCCGACTCTCTGGTAATTTGCATTTCCGAGCCCTGAGATGATCGTCGAGCTGTATCACCGAATAACGTTGCGGAAAGGACCAAGTCGCCGACCAAGTTAAGCTCGAGGGTAGATACGCTACACCTTTATTTATTCAAGACGTAGGCGCGCGCGATTGCACGAGTAATTAGCTATATATTTAAGCATGAGTAATTTGTTTGTCTTTTCAAGTGACACATGTAAAACGATATACACCAAGGTTTAATCCTTTCGGCTCCAACTGGATATATATGTCCCATCAAGTACTCCAAGACACTGCATATGCGGTAAATGTACACTGAGAGAAAAAATTGTAGTAGTGGCAACTATCTGGGGACAACCATAAAAATTTTGTTAATATTATTATAATATATAGTTAAATGAACTATATTGTAGTTATTGCAACTACATAAATTAATGGTTAAGAGAACTAACAAAAAATAGTAGTAGTATACTATTTTTAAATAGTAGTAGTATACTATATAATGAAATAATTACAATTATTTTTTATTAGTTTTCTTAACCATAAACTTAGTTGCAATAACTATAATATAGTCCACTTAACTACATATTATAATTATATTAATAAAATTTGTATGGTTGTCTCCTTATAGTTGCCACTACTATAATTTCTTCTCTCAGTGTACCATCATTACTTTTGAAAAAGGGCAAAATTAAGAGACACGGTAGTGTCTCGCGCCAAGTGAACGCGCAGTGCGAGATTGCCTTGTGTCTCTTTATACGCGAACCGGCGACTTCTGAGCAGCCGAGATTGTATCGGATCTCGGTAACAGTTGAACCGATCAAGTTCTGAGTAGGCTTAAAGATTGGGTTATAACAACATTGATGCAACTTTCACGTTAAATAAAAAGTGATACTGAAATTTAGCTATTACATAGTGAACACGTAACTCCTCGACTGAGGTGTAACCGGCTCAAACAAACTTTTATTCCTCAACATTTAACTCAATTAAGCATGCCATTACGAGCGCGGCGCGCAAGAAACGTATAATAGCACGACGGACGTGCTCTTCCACGAAGCTCATCTCGTTCGAAGAAAGAATCGAACGGCTTGTGAACTTCGCTCGTCAGAAAAGATCCTCCCCTCCGGCGGGAAGGGAGGGTAGAGGACGCGTTGGCATTTTTGAGAATTCGAGTACTAAATAAAACATCACTCGGCAATGCCTCCGGTTGCCTCTTTCCTCCCTCTCCCCCTTCGCCTTCACGCTGACCAAAGGACTAGTCGTTAGTACGTCCGACGTGTACGTCTCGCGTACACGATCTGGTTCTCGTGGTTCTCCGCACCTCCCGCCTCGCTTCGTCTCCTGTCTGTCGTGATCTTCTTCTTCTTCTTCTTCTTCTTCTTCTTCTTCTTCTTCTTCTTCTTCTTCTTCTTCTTCTTCGTCGTCGTCGTCGTCGTCGTTGTCGTCTTCGGCCGCCATCGCGTCGTCTCTCCGCGTCGGTGATAGAGAAGCAAACCGCAAGAGCGTCCATCACTGTCGTCGGCTACGACCGGGGCGACACGCAGTGCGCGCCCTCGCCGACGAGAAAAATCCCGCGAACGACGGAGAAGAAAGGAGAGGACAATGAGAAAGGATCGAGACCGGAGGGGGCGGCGCGCGAGAGACGGTACCGCGAGATGCGCCTCACATTCCGCGGCCTTGTCCCGCCCGGTGTTTACAGAGGTAAACGCGAGCGCACGTGCGCACCGACGTGAATCGAATATTGCGGCGCGCGGCTCGAGAAAGGGTTGTAAGTTGGACAGATACGATGATTGGCACTCGTGCGAAACGACAATGCTGGAATAACATTGATGGTGCAAGAACGGTGGCGGCCGGAGAACGCGATGGATTTTGTGCGCACTCCAAAATTTTGCTTTTATTTGCACGGAAAGTTAAAAAAAAAATTGTCGATATAAGCATAAAAGACCGAGATGGCATTGTTGGCAAAATAATTTGTGAGCCTCAAAAAAAAAAAATAAAAAAAAAGACGGAAACCTTAACAAGGAAAAGAAAGAGACTAAAGGAAATTCATAGTTTATTCCACGCTTCGCGAAACGATAGTCGTACAACGTTGAGTGCGAATGTGCAACAAATGACCGGTTGTCCCTCTATTGCGGCTTCCTTTCCATTTCACATCGATAGGATCTATTGATCGGACGTATAGGTATACATTACGTACAATGCCAGCTTAGATCGGCGGCTCGCTTCGATCCGGTACACCGTCTCGCGTCACGGCAAAAATAGCTGCGCCAGATGGGTCGAACCGATATCGGGAAAGATATCGCGCGCGAGGTTCGCTCTGGTCTGATTTGAATAACAAAACGCTACATGTCTTTGCGGCTGTCACGTATCGAGAGAAGGAGGTATGCGACGCGTTAACGGAGAAACGATCCTTCCGGATGAAAGTCTATCGAGGTCTCACAGTTGCTGTAGGTAAATATAGAAATTCCTCAAATTCGTAAAGAATGCATAAAGAATCCAATCCAATACTAAAGACAAGGAACTGAAAATTACGGAATTATAATTTCTTAATTAATTAAAGAGAAGTTTTATTCGATGATATTTCTTGTGTGATTTTATATGAATTTTCAAATTCATCAAACTGTGCGTCGAATTAATTTTCGGTTTTGAAACACAGTTTTAAGTTGAACAAGAATAGTGCAATATTAAATCGGTAGTCAATTTGATTTAGACGTTGGCAGTGATGCTAATAAGAATTCCTTCCCCGTAAATATTGTAAAGAATGATATTATTCTTATTCAACAACAAAGATCTACATATGACCGAACGTATATACTAAGACTCATTTTTAATTAGTTTTCTTGCACATATTGATTTTTGTACACATATGTGTATGTTTTCTATTATTATTATTTATAATTTCTTAATAGTCTCTTAATGTCTCTTAATAAATTTTAAATAATTAAAAACATTTTTTTAAATAATTTTTATTAAAAATTATTAATCATTACATTAAAAGATTATTAAGAAATTATATTTCTCAAAACACTTCAATCTATAATTTTATTACACACTTTAATTATTGTATCTGCCAACTGATTCTATGTAAAATGAAACTTAAATTTTCTGGTTAAATTATTAGAACAATTTATACAATAATAAACCTATTTTTGTCAGATTGTCAACAAGCATTATTGTGGATTTTAGTTTTAATTTTATGATCAATTGTCAAGGTAGATGTATGTTTTCAAGAGCTAAATGTGCATTGTAAATACGAGTCTGGGGCATTGAACAGTACAAAGTGGTTGGAAGTGATTTAAGGTGAATGTGGGTAACAAGTAGTGAGAGCGGGGCATCACCATGGGAACCGATATCGATTGTTGAGAGGGGCAAACGGCGCCGATAAATGCGAACGGTGCGAAATCACGTTCCTTCTTTTTTTTTATTTTTCAATCTCTCTTTAAAACAGCAATATCAAGTAATTCAATCCGCCGTCACTCTGATCCAATTACCCGCTGTCGTCTACTCGTACCGAACATTTATTTATTTTTTTTTTTTTTCGAGGCGAGATAAAGCAGATTCTCGAACAGAAACTTTTGTCCGTAGAATCGATCGACTCTGATGGTGCTATCGTATTTTGTAATTTGCGTTCGACGGTCGGAGTGTTTATTCAACGTTCAATTAATTATCTACGAAGTAGTTGGTTGCGTGCGAATCTCAAGACGCGATACCAGGTGTAAGTGTGTAATTTCTGAAGTGCAATATGTCAGTTATAATTTAAGCGTACTTCGGATAGCCGTCGGGCAGTATATATACGCTCCTGCGCTCTCTTCCTGCAATTGTATACTCAAATCAAATAAAGTGGGAGAGAGTGAAGTAGCGCGATGTTATCGCGCGCACCGTGGCGAACCAATTACCGGCGCGCTCCTTAATTTACGATCGTCAAATTAACCGGCGAGCTCTGACCGATAACAACCACGATGGATCGTTCATCCATCGCGATGCGGCGGACAATTCCGCCCGCTCTCTCCCCTTCCGGACGCTTGAATTTCATCGTCATAAAAGGGGGTGGAAAGCGCGATTCATTACGTTTCCGTGGAGCACCCTC
>QKQZ01050807.1:0-26211 GCA_003595255.1 Solenopsis fugax
GACGGCAACGGGCGGCGGCGGTGACGATAGCGAAAATATCCCGTTGTGAAACTCGAAAATGAGAACATTTTTGCGCGATACAAAAGTGACAAAAGTAATCGGTATATAATATCTCCGACATCTCTCCTCTTGACCTCAATCTCTCAAAAAATCACGACCGCCGGTAAATCTTTCCCTTCGCCCCGGCCCGCAAGGACCATCGATCACAAGTAAGCGTGATGGGACAAAGAGCTCATAATCTGACATCGGCGTGCCAGGAGAGGGACGGTGGAGTGACGGCGAGCGAAACAAAAAAAAAAGAGTGAGAAGACTCGTGAAAGAGCGAGGGGTAACGAGCGTCAGTGAGCTAGACAGGGCCGAGAGGGGTTTTTCATTTGGACCTGTCGTAAATAAGAATGAGTAGTTACTCGGCGTATAAGTGCGCCGTATAAGCACGGCAAAGAGGAACGCTAAATTCCACCTCGTACGCGGACTGAAATCTCCGCCGCTAAACGGCCGAGATAGTTATTTACGAGATGGCGTAAAGGATAGTTGTCCCGAGCATGTTTCCCCGAAGGGCGACGACCAACGGACGTCGGGGGCGACCGCGTCCCAGCATCCGGGATGTACGACCCAAGTCCGGCAAAACACTTTGACGCTCGATTCTCCTCGTACATTACGTGGAATTGCCGTAAACTTAGTGGCGTTTATACGCCGCTTGACAAATGTATCGATCGAGGAAGGAGACAAGAAGAAGCGTGCAAAACGACGAAAAAAAAAAACAAAAGAGACACAAACGGGTGAAAGAGGGTAAGGCGCGTGAACCAGAGGAAAGTTCTCGCAACACGTTAACCGGTTCGCCTACCGCCGCCTTCGGCGGTTCGAGGGTGGCTAGGGGTGGCCTCACTCCTGGAAAGCTTCGTTTTCTTGCGATAGGCACGGCCGATTAAGTGAGCCGTTTACCTTCCTTTACGTTAGTTTAGTATCTAGTTTTTAGTTTATGCGTTGTGTATTTGGTTGTATATCTTTCCATTCTTTTAATCTCGAGATTATTTCCATCATTATTTGACGGTCCTTTTTTATTTTTTGTCGATATAAAGAGAGATAAAAATGTTGATTACCAATATTGCGCGTATTTTCTTAACAGCTTAATATTCTTTTAAGAGATTTTTATTATAAAATATGTATAGAAAAGAAATTTTATTATCTTAAATAATTATAAGCTTAAAATAATTTCTTCATTAATCTTAAATTCTATTTCTTTCCTGTGTGTCTATTTATTTGTAGATTTTGTTTAAAATTCACGAAGAGTTGCAGATATATTATCAATTCCAACGACACGGAGAAATAAAAAGACATAGCGAGATACTATGAAATATAGTGAGACACACGAGATGCACTGTATCCATTTCAGTGAGATTTTCAAAACTGGGCTTTTTCAAGTATCATCATCAATAAAATGTTGTTTTGCTTTTCCAAAATTGGCTTTTTGACATATAAATCGATATAGTACCGGACAAAATATTTTCCAAGCTTTGCGTGAAACGTGAAAATACGAAAGCCTCTCTAGCATCTCCAATAATTTCGGTAACATTTATATATCCCTCACTTGCTGATAAAACAGCTTTAGCTCTAATAATTGTAATTAAGGTTTCAATGTTCCGGAAACATAATACATACATAATATAAACATCTATATTTTAATAACATCTTTAAATAACCGCATTGCTTGTTTTAATACGTACATTCAAACATTTTGGAATAATTCACAAACATTTCACGAGTATGCTATTATCGCTCGCTTTCATTTTGTATTTTCATGATTAATTAATTAATTAATTAATATATTGCACATTTGAAGTATTAATCAAAATATATCAAAATATCTTGCGTTATACACATTGCACCTTGCAACAATTACCGCGGATTAATCGTATTCGAATGCAATAAAGATCGGGAAATTTCCTCGTAATTCTTTGTAATAAAATCTAAGATATAGGAAGCGAAACAGGGAGAGAAAGGGAGATGGAATGCGAGTTGACGCGCGGGTTTGTTATTCTCGTTCAGCTTTTCTTTCGTTCTTTCAGAATGAGGGTGGCACGGCTATTACTGTGCTGCGTACTTCTCGAAGACTACAGCACCAATCTCGGCGGAACGGCAATTACCAGTGACGCCATGCGCCAAGACGGCTCCTCGTCCGCGACGAATCCGACGCTATCAGGTACATACCCGTATATACTCATCTGCATATTGCCGGTTGGTTTTTCCTCTCCACCACTCCTCTGCGTCGCACAGAGGAAAGATCGCGCAGACGGAAATTCTCGTCGGCGTTAATGGCACGTGCCGTGGAATGCGAGCGAGCAAATATCTCGTATTACCGTCGGAAAAATAAAGGACACTCGTCGCTTCAAATATCTTTTACTCCCGGCCCCTCCTCCCCCACCTCCAATAAACATTGGTTTAATGTTCGGAGGGTCTCACCCTCGGATATCCTTCGACTTAACATACAGTAAGGTTGGTATAATTATTTCCTGTATTAGATTGTATTCTGCATAAATTGCAGTTTGTATATTCGACGTGAAAACAAATTACCTTCCGTTATTTGATATAATATACTAACTGAAATTAATTTGTGATGTAAAAGCGGAAGCAAATAAAAAACATCATTTCGACATACGTCTCATTCATATATAAATCATTATTTAAAAACAAAATTTATTTCATTCATATTTAATACGTATATTAATATTTACGTTCGTTCACACAAATTATATTGTAACAAACGTCTATCACATTATTTGATTAATTTTCGATAACAGATAGAATTTTTTAAATGTTAAATATTAATAAAATATTAATTTTTCTACGATCGCTATCAAAATTTAATTTATATAAAATAAGATAAATTAATAATTTTATACAAGTATGCCAACCCTGTAAGAAATATATAGAAAAAAAGGAAAGAAGCATTTTTTCTGAACATTTAACTTAAATGCGCGAATCCTAATTCCGTTTCTTTGAAATCATTAGTTCAATCACGGAGGCTATATCTTCTCGAAAGTGCGTCAGTGCGGTTTTTCAATTATTTGATAAGATCGCGTGTTTCTTTCGTGTCGATAATCGAGGTATTTGACCGGCAATAAAAGGAATCACTTCGCGTTGCATGTCGACTCGTAAATAAACGCTATAGCGTCACGTGTTTTCTACACAAGTCGGTATACCCACTTCGCAACGTCTGAAGGGTTTCCCCGCGGAGCATATAAAGCTTTGTGAAAAATCTGAATAATGCATTGTGAAATATTATCTATACGTGGTAGATTTATACGGTGTTGCACCGGCGATACGTTGTCTGCCTTTATCATAAAGCCCGATAATGTTTGGCGGAGAAAAGGAGAAAAATTTCCTCACGCAAATCTCGATCCTACACGAAAGCTTGGCTTAAACAGTTTAAAACAGCTTTTTCGACAAATATAAAATCCAGTGAGAGCAATTTAATTTTTATCACGGCATACGGTTACGAGATTTACTATAAATAGAGTATTTATTAAACACAATTTTTTTGAAAGCTTAGTAATATTTTATGCGAATGTCAGTTAATTAGAGAGAAATTACTTTCACATATTAATACAAATATGATGTAAAATGCTGCAGTCACGCTTCTCATATTTGCTGAAAACAACTGGATATAATCAGCTTTTCGTAAATTCCCCAAAGGACTCATTTCACTGTCATTTCACTTTTGAACGTGCATCGATCTCCCGCATAATTTCTACAAATCGCAATTACCAGCGTAAACTCAAATACTTTAATTTAATGAGAGAATACATGCCGTGCACTATTAAAACTCGTGAAATATTTTGAAGAGTATAACGGCATTGGGACGTAGCAGTGAGTTTGCAAAGTAAACTCGATGCATGCAGATTTTACGCACGTTTATTTTTGCGGATTGTTCAGAAATCGCGGCTTACAAACTCGTCGGATCACCTTCATTTTTTTCCCCTCTTTCACGGTTTCTACAGCCGGGAGCGCATTACTACTGTCACGACATTTTATAAAGCTAATCGTCAGTGCGTTCAGATATACGCGCTCTAAAAATCTGTGTGTATCAAAACAAGAGCGATATCCGTATTTATTTTAATCGTAAATATTGTTATAATAAAAATAATGCAAGCACGCGCACGCGTACACGCATTCACGGATATATAGTAGCGTTTTTTATATTTTAAATAAAAATAATGTATAATAATAATATTGTAGGAACAATATTACAAGTAAAACATATAAAATTATCCATTATATTTCAGTAGTATGCAAATGATTAATATTTCTTGCAAGCAAAATTTTATCACGAAAATTTGCGTGTATCTTATAATTTGATAGAGTAAAAGTGCAAAATCGCCCGTAATGTAAAAGTAAAGAAAAGAAAAATATATAGAACTTTATCTGAATGATCACGGGAGGAGACGTAAACGAGAGCGAGAGAAGAATGGAGCCGCGGAGGACGTCCTGGTTGGCGAGGGATTGTCGACGTCGTCGTCGTCGTTGCGTCCGAAGTTGAAGTGGTTCTAGTCCGGCCCGGCATTGCAACCGGGTCCATGCCGGTTAGTTCGCCAAGTTTTTCCTTTGAGGATGAAAGATATTAATTAAACTGTCACAGACACGGTAGCATGCGCGCGCGCACGAGGAACCCCCTGCCCAACTTTATTTCGCCACTTACAAGTTTACCACTTAGGCGCCAGCGTACGCGAACGGGCGGACCATTGCAAGTCATCCTTTTACGAATCTAACGCGCGATATTTATGCGCACGATAAAGAATAGACGGAATCACGGGCCGGCACGCGAAAACGTGACGTATGCATGCAGAAGGATTGGCCAATTATGCGTCAGCAAGCATGCCTGAGGCTTGATGCACGTCAGAAACAGACAGGTCGTTTATACACATTTTTTTTCTTTTTTCTCTCTACCTCCTTATCTACATTTTATGTATATTTTATATATCCGTTTCCGACAGGCGTATTTCAATTATAACTATGTGTAATACATGATATGCAAATTTTCGAAATTGCAGAAAATATAGCGTAAAATTAAACTCCGGGGAGAATGGTTTCAAAATCTTCAACATTATTCCAATATCGTTAAAATTATAGACTGTTGAATATTCATTTTCCTTTCGTCATCTAAATTTTCTTACTAATATTCTTAATAAAGAAAGGTCAATATCACGATGTATCACTTTTTGTTTTTTGAAATCTTTCATTTCAAATATTTCAATATAAAATATTTAAAATATAATTTTGTCAATTTATATAAATGCCTTGTGCTATCTCGCAAAACGTAACATGTAGTGCGATAATGTATAAAGATTAAATTAGATTACTAACTTCATAAATAGATCTCATAATGTTACATCTTTCAGTCCATCTTATATGATTTTTATTATCTCATAGTTGTAAAAATATTATCGTAAGAATATTATTTACGCATTTGAAGAATTTGTTTTTAGCGGATTTTATGTTGAAATAAATCACGGATATATGAATTATTTATATAGGTTTTTACTTTTTTTAATATTTAAGCAGATCATACTTTTATCAGTATTAATAAAATACAGTATTAGTAGAGTGTTTAATTTCCGAGAAATAAAAAGCAATGTCACTTTAGGAGTCGATATTGACTTTTCTCTACTCTTTTACGTATTTCTATTAGATATTTAAAAAAAGAAACGTTCGCATATAAATGATTCTTCTATCCATCTGCCGTTTTCTATATTTAACTTCACTTACTTATCCAACATCTTCAGACAACTGACAGTTCATGACGGTTCACATTTTGATAGCTGATAAATGATAGGTGAAACTAGAATGCTATGTGAAAAGATGAGAACAAAATGCGCACTAAAGCAAAATTTGCTAAGAACGATTCTTTGAGCCTGTACAGAAGAAGTAAAAAGTTTCATGCTTCTAAACATAAAAATATCTGCAAGTGAAATTTGCCAACAGAGAACACGATAGACTGCCAACAGCTCAATAATCACAAATGTAAGAGTAAATGTAGTAAATATTCATCTTTCAATGTCTAAAATTACAAAAATTGAACACAGATCAAAATAAGATATAATTGGCATTCAAGATTCATTTACTATTAAATATTTGATAAAAGAAATTGATCCATTTTGTTTATGTTATGAAGGCCAATATGCATTCGTATTTCCAATGTTCTTTTTCTTTATCATCTTTCAATCTCAGTACGTAGAGCAAATTAAAAGCTGACATATTAAATAAATAATTAAAATTTAAAAAATTTAAATTATTTAATTATTTTTTGCATCGCAAGAATTTCTTCATTAACCGTATTAATTAATTCTTCGTTTCAAAGCGTTTAAAACATCTTATATTTATTTTCTCATATTAAATTACAACTCATATTAAAGTGTTTATTTCCAAGAAATATAATTTCGTAAAAAAAAAATCAAGAATAAATAAATCACTTTTCTCAGTTAATTGTAAACTTTTTTTTAAAATCAATCGAAAGCTTGTCGTTTCAGGAAATATTACGTGACATGACATGCGATGATATGAAAAGATAGGAGCGGTCAATACACCGGATGTGTTGATTTCGTTCGTGCAATGATTAAGAGATGATGCAATGCAAGTTGCGTAGCGTTGCTATCATTCGCTTCGAATAGTGTAACGATCTTATCTATCAAATGCCACGGTACGCGCGCGTGATGTCAGATTCTCATGTGTAATATACTCGTACGTGTCTATCTGCGTAATACGTGACGTCGCAATACGTCTGCCTATTCGCGCTGTGATACGTCATTCCAGATAGTTCATAATACGAATACATTGTGGGCAAGTAGAAACAGAGCTTTGCTCTAAGAGTTTTACTTCGGCTGCTTTAATTCACCGGCACACGAAATACGTTTTACGTAAAACAGTGATAAATAGAAAATTCAAGAGTCGCAATTAAGAAAAATTGTGCAGTATTTTTTTTTGTAAATTTGTAGCGGAAAGTATAAGTTTAAAATTGTAACCGAGATTACGAATGCGAAAGCAAATTAATCTATTATTACTTCCACGAGTCAATGATTATGCAAAGCACATAATCTCGCAGGGATTATTGCAAACATAAAATAGCAATAGAATCTTCAAATAGCAATTCGTAAAATAGATATTTGTCAAATACGGTTGCAAGCAACAACTCGGCGACAACTCATGAATAAGGATTTATAATTAATTGTGCTTTCAGCCAGAGATTCAAAATAATCCGCGATTATCTCCGGCGATTAAAATATTAAACCTAACCGGCTTTACAAATAAAGTAAGCTGTAATTGTGCGGTAAAATTCCAGAAATATTATTCTGATCGTCAGAAGTGCGATTAAGACGCGAGATTAAAGTTTCGCATTTAGCGTCACAGGTGCGACACGGGCACCATTCTCCGATAGTAGTATTCCATGGGGAAACCCTTTAGACGTAGCGTATACTATATGTATATAACGGTGTACACACACACACACACACACATACTTTTATATATATATATATATATATGTATGTATGTACGCGTGTCCACGATATAGCGGGCAAAACGTGTTTCGTTACTGTAGTTAACTGCGTTTACACAACACATCCTGTTCGACCATCGCCATCGTCTCGAGGCCGTGCAGCCGTTCGCATCTGAGCACTGCTGTTAACGTCGAGGAAGCTTCGGCGTAATGTGTAACGTTAAGGACGTTGGACCATGTATAGAACCAATTACATTTGCGATTATATAGATATACATGAGTGCCGGGACGTATGCAATTGCGAATATACAGGCACTCGTATATCTCCTCTCGAGTATTCAATTGTCTTGAATAAATTCAAAATTGAGCGAACCGGAAACTCACCACCTACTCCCTAAATCTCGTAGAGTGAAACGTCACTGTGAAACAATGAAAATTGAACCTGTACAATTTTTCGAGTGATTTGTTACTTTAATAAGAGTAAAAATTCAATCCACCAGAGCCTATGCAATTTTCGAGTGATTTTTCATTGTGGTACTAAATTATTAGGTACTTAAATATGAAATTTCATTTCGTTACTGATTGAAAAGTGCAGTGAAATGAAACTTAATAAGCGCGATTTAACGAAAGAAGTTTCTTGCTTGAGCAATCTGATTTATAAACGGAACTTTTCATAGGGTTTTATTTTGCGTCGCTGGGGCATGTTTAGATGTAGCGCTAATTAGCGCGCTAATTAGAAAGCTGTTGCAGTGCAAAATATACGAGTCCTTATCGTATCATTTATGATTAAAAAACAAACGCTCAAGATTTATTATACAACGCTGACAGCGTCTGAAAGAGTTTAAATTACGCGGAAAGAGCGAGAGAATTGTTATTTGCGCGTCCCAACTTCGACTTTACCGAGCATCCTCGAAAGTTCACGCCGGATAATCCGAAAATTATCGATGACACTGAAACAATCGCGCCTCGTAGTTTGACTTTCGCAAGTCCGTACCCCAGAGAAAGTGCGTAACTCCCGAGACACTTCGTATCACACCAGCAACGGTAACGCGACCAGTCCCGCTCACGTGTTAGCACGGTATGCGCTTAATATTAATATATGCTACACACCTATACGCCCGAATGAGGAATAGTTTCCAAGCATAGTTTCTCGCTCGCGCTCACGTACGTAGTAGTAATCTTCTTACACGTTAAGGACGCGCTCCGGCGCGGCGCGGGCATACGTGCGCGGGCTGGTATTAAAGGAACGAAGGAGCGTGAGGTGAATTGCGAGTGCGTAATATACGCGTACACGTTATTTGCGTGCGCGAGTACAGGCACGTTATATCTTACGCTGCAAGTGCGCACACGCACACGCGCATCCGCTATTGTCCGAGACTCGAGGTTATAAATACAATTTCGGCGCACTCTGCCGCGCGGTTCGCGCTTATAGCTAGACGATAAAAAATGCTGGCAGATACGGTCGCATTTTTACGGCTTTGTGTCTCCTCTGTGCGAAATTCTCGCGCGCACTTTGCCGGCACACGACTGTCTTCGCAAAAATATCGCTTCTATTAATGTTGAAATATTTAATTTGCCGCACGTGGACAGGCAGACGGTAGCCGCGTCTGCGTTCGTGTTTATTGCAACATGTAGAATCGCATTCTTCGTAAAGGGCCATTCCAAATTCGCATCCATGCACCGCGTAACGGATCCTCTGTTAACGAAAATGTCGGGACGTGCTAATAATTTTTGCGTTCCGCGCGAGTGAAATGAAGCGACTTACGCGAATTATGTTTTAACGATGCTCGCACATAATGTGCAACGCCCCCACACACACGCGTAACACACAATGCCGTCGTGCAGTTAATCTCAGCCAGTTTACAAACTAAACTCCTAAACTAGTAATACATATGTATAGCGAGCCCTTGATTTTCAGTTAATTTCAAGTAGGAGTGGAATTTACTTAAGCAGAATTTTGATTATACCATAGAGTGAAATATTACTATATATGGGAGGGGGGGGGGCGGGAGCTAAGAAAACGAATGATATGAAAAACAGTTCAACAACCTCGTCCTGCGCGCGGCAGGGTGTTTATATTAATTTTCTTTATCGAGCGCGCTTTTGTCTCTCAGAATAATGGATTCGGTTACGTCACCACGGCATCGCTCAATGTCGATCGCGTTTCCGTGCGAGAAACGAGAAAGAAAAGCCATCGAAACGGCCGTTCAAGGCGCTCGATCGAGCGCGTTGAACGCTTGTAAATTTCTCGTTGACTCCGGTAAACTTTTCACCGCCGTCTCAGGACGGTACACATTTCCGCGCCTATTAACCGATCGACCGAGCGAGCGAGCGAGGCAACGCGACGTGCATTGTGTAACGCGATCGTGTGCATCGACTTGCATACGATCGTATCGGTGTGTATCGGTATGCATGTAATGTTAAGGACGTATATATATATATATATATATATATATACGTACCACCAGGCGGCAAACCTCCGTGTTCCGCATGTGCGATCTTACTAATTTCCGGGATCGAAGCTTGCCCCCCTTGAGAAGGGTGGACTAAAGATGGGAATCATGGTGAGCGAGAGAAGCCACTAGGGAAAGAAGGAGAGAGAGAAAATGAGAGGGAGCAAAGAAAGAGAGACGGAGAGAGGGGGAGAGAGAGAGAGAGAGAGATGGACAAGGATAGCGTGAATTCGATTAATTAAACTTCGAATTCGTGCCGCTTCGCGGAAATGGAATTATCGCGGCGCGGCGACGGCAGCGGCAAATGCATTGGTTTGGGGACAGCGAGCCGCCGCCGACACCACCATCACCACCACCACCAGAAGGGCGGTTGCGTCTGCAACGAGGGTGCAACGGCGGTATTTGGAGGTCGAACGGTGTAACAGCTTGCGCCTGTGGAAAGGGCGGTGGAAGGATGTGGGATAGCAAACTAACGCGAGCCAACGGTATATATATTTACGGCCCGAAGCGGCGCGGCGCGATGAAGAAAAGTTTCGGCAAGGATTCGAGCCGTGAGAATTTAAAATCCCGCGAATCTGGCTAAGACCGACGGACTTTTCCCTCCTCGACTTCGAGTGGCGTTTCAATAATCCGCTTTGGTATCGCGCCGCTTAGCCTTCGCCGAGGCGAGGAAGAGCCGGGCAGGCGTTTATTAGGTTCTCAAGTCGAGTTCTCTTCCTCTCTCTCTCTCTCTCTCTCTCTCTCTCTCACACATTCTTCTTTTGCCATTGATCGATTGCCGACATCCGCCGTAAGTTGTGAGAAATACCGATTTCTCTCGCCCGTTACACGTGTATACCAAAATCACTTGGAAAATTGCCCGCATCACGTCTGCGATAGCTTGCGATTTTCTCTTCGAGAAAAGGGAGCTCTGCGCTCTGGTTATAAAATTCATAAAACTTGAAACAAGGTACGCGCGAGGAGTAAGTTTTCTCACTGTATTTTCTTCGCTCAATGCCAAAACTGTGATTACAATTTAATTTAATTCTATTTAATTTAAACAAATATTCTGCTATTATTGCCGTGCGTGATTATGCTTTCTCAATATATTTTATGTTATTTACTTTCTAGATACAAACATTGATTTTGTCCCATAGATTATGTAATTATATAATTATTAATATCAATAATTATTAAAATTATTAATATCGATAATTAATCTTTTATTTAAACACATAAAAGTAAGCGGCCGAGATTATGACTGACTAATAAAGTTGAAGAAACTTATAAAACCTCTCAACTTCCAGAGTGATGGTTCGATCCGCTTATGTCATCGTTTTGGTTAAAAAAAAACTTTCTGAAAAGTCTGCATCTTTATTGGTACGCTAAAATAAAACTTCAGTGAGGATGAAGTAAAATACGTTCGACGAGTGGTTACTTGTTATAGACATCAAATCTCATTCCGTGTCAATCTCGTCTTAATATAATTTCTTCGTTCATATAAGCTATCTTCTAGTAGTCTAATAAAACGTGTTTTGAAATATCAAAAAAGTTTAAAAAAAGAGCAAAAGCTAGAAAAAAAATAAGGATCAAGTATAACGATATAAAATCTAAAGTTAGGTCAAGTCGATTTTAGATACAAGTGAAACATGTTCCTTGTATAAAAACAGATAGAATGATGGTACGACAGATGTTTTTAAAAAATATATTTTTCATTTATTTTAAGAACAGGCGAAATGAAAACTTGCAGGCGAAATGAAAATTTCCGAAAGAACGACGAACAGAAACCTGAGAGATGGAGTTTGACAGATTTATATTACCTAATCCGTCGCGAGATAATGTGAACGCGATAAAAAAACGACGTGGAAGAAAAGGAAGCGTATGTCACGGATTGTACCTCCTTTCCCCCTTCGTGGCGTAGACAGCGCTGATGATAAAAATCCTTTTGCAGCCGCATAATATCATAATAACTATGTAAATCAGACCGCCGTAGCAACCCACAAACAGAGAATCGGATATTCGTATGCTAAGCCTCAACCCGTTTTGCACACCGTAGCCGCCATTTCGCTTTGACATGCACTATATATCAGCTGTTACTCCGACAACGAGTCGGACTCTCGTAAAAAAGCATTATTTAACTATCTACTCTTTCAGTATTAACGGTTGTCATCTATGGTGACATCAAACAAATCCTCTCTTGCAAAAACGCCGGAGCGTACGAAAAGTGTATGTGTATGTGTATGTGTATGTGTGTGTGTGTGTGTGTGTGTGCGTGTGAAGAGGTAATGCGAAAATGCGTATCGTGTATCGAAAAATCGCTTAACTTTAATAAAAATTCCAACTGTCAAACAAATTGCACTGTAATTGAAAAGATTTCGTATTGTAACGAAATTGTGTCCGCGTGCCGAGCATCTCTGTTAGTAAATGACTCTATCGAATTACAAAGACGAGTTAAACATTTATCGGTCTTTACGACGAGTTCAAGAAAAGTTTAAAAAGCGACTTTGCCAGGATCATATTTACATTGAGAGAAGTTCGAGATAACTACAGGGAGAGAGAAAGAGCTCGCACGAATAGGAGTTTTAAGAAAACTTAAAACAAGACGTGCACAAAAGATATTTAGCAAAATATTTAAAAAAAAGGGGACAAATATTTAGTTTTACAGAATATTTAGTATTATATTTTAAAGAACGTAATAAAATATTATTTACATTATTAAGAATTTTATCGAAGAAAATACAGAAAATATGAAATGTAATAATTCTACAATTTTTCTGTTTTGCACGTGCCTCATTTGTTTTAGAAAAATAACTTTTCATATTTTATTTATATTTCAAACAATTTTTTCCAAAAATGTAAAATTTTGTATTTCTAATTCTCTGTTTTTCTCAAAATTCTATCGTGCATGCTGACGTCATATCGTTTTTATTTCTTTTACCTTGTAATTATTCTTGTTTTTTACGAACCTTGTTATAATAATAAAGTCGCGGATGCACGATATGAAAAAATTTTTACTCGCAATAAAAACTGAAGCTTTTCTGATCGTACACAATGAAAAATTTTAAAGGCGATAATACGTCTTTCGAGATGACTATAGTCGTACATAAACATAGCGTTTTGACAACTAGCCGAGCGTAACAATGGATTTAATGAGCAGTCGTAAACGCGTTTACAGCCGGTTGACAACATGCGGTTGAATGAGACTTTAAACGTTGTGCATGCAGATGGTGCTTTCTTCTGCGAAGTCGATGCGAAACGTTCATTAATCATAAGCTTTATATAATTACCTCCTTTGTACATATGTCAATCGCATGTATTGTACGTCGTACGTTGCATTATTACGCCTCGTATGGAAATTTCACATTGCGACTAGCTATAAGGTCGATTATTACGTAACACGAACTATTTTCATTACATTTCATGTTGCAATCACTTGCATTTTACTGGTTGGATAATTAACATAATATAAGGCGATACAATGTATAACAGAGTTGAGATGCAGTCGTTTAATTTAACAAGTATTACTTAAGAAGTGAAAGGATTGAAACACCCTTCGAGTTACTCGTAAGAGGGAGGCTAGCGCAAATTATATTCGCGGTGTAATTATCAAATGTGGCGCGGAAATCTTACATGAGGTGCGTTAATTAATCTAACACAGAATATATTGCGCACGAATATATTGCGGCGCATTAGCCTCTTACGGAACTTCGTGCTTTAGTTTGACTGTAGAGTATTACGAGACACCTTCTTGTGCGTAAGTGACGTAAGATGTTAGCGGCGATGTCGGCTATATAATTTGTCGGGACTTTAAAATATATACGGTCGTAAATATTTTGTCAAAAGCACAAGTTCATTATGAGTTTTAACGTGGGTATCTGAGAAAGTATCTCACGTCTCTTAAAAATGTATGTTCTTCCGGCGAAGTTTTCCAACTTTGCCAAAGATCGAGGTTTCCGCTGCATTTCTATCAAACTTGACATTAATTACGCAAAACGTAACTGCGCAGAGTACTGTTTTACTTTTGCGGACCGTCAAATATCGTGTAATCGCGCAAACATTAATAAGGTCGTTCCGGCAAATTTATCGGGAAGATTGTTTATATTTTACCACGGCACCAGCGCGGCGGAACGATACGGCACATTGACATAGCGATACCGAGAAATATTCGCCAAATACGCTAGAGGGTTTAATAAATGCAAGATGATACCGAAGTTTCGCGATGAAAGTTAAGCGCTCTCTTCGAGAGAGCGACGCGAAAGCACCGAACACGGAGAGGCGAAGGAGCGAAGGCCGTCGCCCGCGAGCGTGGCAACCGAACTTCCGGTGTCGTCGTTTTTTTCGCAAATTAATGCTTTCGCTCGAGATAAAAATTTGCTGAGCCTTGCGCGCACCGAAAAAGAAAAAGAGAAATATTTACCCTTCCGGCGAGCGAGAAGTTGGCCGTGCCTCGCTCCCCTATCCTCCTCCTTCTCCTTATCACGGAAGTTGGCTATTCTGTCGTAATAACCGAGAACTTTGTTAAACTCTCGTTTAAGGAAAATCTCACTTTCCCGGAGCTCTTCTCCGGGGCATTAATGGCACGATTCATTCCGGCTATCCGCGGCTGTCCTTATTAACTTAACGCGATACATGTCTCGCGCGTCAGCAACGGTGTAAAACAAGTGTTTAGGGACTCGAAGGGGAAGCGAGTGGTTTAATGCCGGACCGGCGATCGCGGATCGATTTAAGTGAGACATTAGCATGCCAAGTACGATAAAATTTGCATAGAACGCGGAACAGACTTTGTCGCTCGACCCTGTACCCGCTTTATTGAGATAAAGATTCAAATTTTGCACGCCGCTCATCCCCGACATGCTGTCGCCGAATTAGTAAATCCCTCGCAACGAGGATTTACGCCGTGCTGTTGTCGTATCTGGGAACACATCGAAGCTTTTTGACGCGGATATTCCAACGCAGTTATTTCATCAAGGAATTTACTTTATTAATTCCATGGGACACAGAATTTTCTCTAAAAATATCAATAACTAACGTTATACATAGATCATCTATTTTTGTAAAAAAATAAAACAAAAATATTCTTCATCTTCTTGGATAGTTGATTTGCCTTGTATAAAATAATCTGAATAAAATCATTATTATGCAATTAAAAGCTTAATCGAATTATACTGGATAGTAAATTTTCAAAAATATTTGTATGCTTTCTATGCCACTGTGCCTCAAAAAGTTAAACCAATTTAAACCAATTCTCTTCATGGAGCATAGTGCGAAGCTTTTTACTCTATCTCTATCAATAATCTCAGCGTGAATTTTCCGTTATAACACGGTGAACGGGTGAAATCAATTTTACATGGCATGCTCTCGTCGTTATCGCGTTGTCAATTTCTCAGTCTATCACGACTACTAATAATATTTCTTATCAGCCTGTTGACGTGTTAAGAAGGTGTTAAGAGACTAAGTTTCCAGTATATTGTTGCGGGCTTGCGGTCACTTAAACCTAAATTTCCTTTCCTCTATAACAGCACGTGACGCATCGTGATACACAGAGAGATATGTTTATCACTGTGTGTATAGATTTAACAAATTTTCTTAAATCCAAAAAAATTTATCCGTTAGAATAGTCTAATCAAATTAATATTTCAAATAACAAATAAAATTGTTTGATTTTTTAAATATTTTTACTTTAAAGAAAATATTGTATTATTTTACTTAAATTATAATTTTACTATTTCAATAAATATTATTATTTTACTTATATTTTTGTTATATTTAAAAAATGTTATTTTAACTCCTAAATAAATTCATTGCATTCAGGAATTAAAAGTACTAGTAATATTAAAAATACTTTAACTATATTGCGACTGAATCTTGCTTACAAATTATTAATGGATCTCGTTAACCATTTGGAAGAACATATTTCGACAAAATAATAATTTCAAAGAAATTGTTATTTTGTCGAAATATGTTGTTCCAAACAATCATTGTTGTTTTTTCTGTCGAACAATGTTATTTAATGTAACAAAACTAAAAAGATTTAAATTCAACAAAATAAGTTTTATTTATTGCATAATTACCCTACTAACACATAATGATTTATATACATTTTACATTCGTTTCCTAAACGTATCTAATGTTTAATAATCGTTTAAAAAACGTATGTAAAATTAGTTGTGTTACTAGGGTATATTGTTTTTGTGAAATAAATACAAGTAAAAAAATAGAAATATTGAATAACGTAAAGAAACGTATTTTTCTGTGTAGAAATAAAATGTTTGTATGTTAATTTGATAAAAATATTTCGCATTTGTTTTAAAATAGATAAAAATTTTACGTATTATACTTGTACAATATACCTACACAAGAACCGACAATCCCAAGTCACTTTCTACGTACCAAAATCTACCGGGAACGTCTCGATAGCGATTTGACTTTGGCGCATCGCGATGCATTTTGCGTATCCGCGAGACACGCAATCGAAATAAGAGAGCCATTTGTCGAATGCGCGATCTGCAGCGTGTACAGTGGCTGGAGCACTTTCCTCGTGCGTGACGGCCCCATCTCTATACAGCCCCGTGATTCCCAATTCATGATGATCCGATCGCGCGGTACCGGAACATCGTGTAACGGTATCAACATGTAGAAACATTCCTCCCTTTTTCAGTCTGCGATCTCTCGATGCAACGACGGTATCGATTTTACGTGTCGGAACGTATCGTCGGCGGATGGTGTCTGTAAGATCGCTGAAATACGTCGAACGATATTTCGTCCTGTCCGACGTCGACACGCGCTCTTCCTTGTCGTCGTCGTCGTCGTCGCTTTGGCAGCTATACGCCGATTTCGATCTTGGGGGCCCATTTCCCTTCGCGCGCGCATTAGTTTTCCGGCGTTTCGCTCGGACTCAAAAATTTCGTGCAAGGCACCCGAGATTTATGTTTTAGCGCGCGGAAAACTGAGTTAGATCGCGGCGTTATTGTTGATCGTGGAAATCGGGCGTTGCACGCGAACAAATCGGTCCCTTTATTTGCGAATATTGCCAATAGGTCTGAATCGATCCAATCTCGTTCGGTCCCTCTACACTCTACATTTTATTTCGATTCGAAAATTCCGTTTCGTATAACACGGTGCCCCGGTATTTACGGTCTGTGAAAACTACGATAACTCGACATAGTTATTACTCACGTGCATACACAATATAAACGTTAGTCCATCTTTAGTTATTTTTAGTTATCGCTATACGTATACGTGTGTTGCGCTTTTCGCGCTTCGCATGGGTGATGTGTTACAAGGATTGATTGATTTACTAATTCTATAATCGCTTAACTTAATCGAGAAAAATAGCAAAAACTTTTAAGATCAAATCATTGACTACTATCTCAGTTTCTATTATCTCGGTTTTCATATTCTATTTATAAAAAAATTGAAATTAATTTAAAATAATAAAGCTAAGTTTAAAATCAGAAAAGCCCGGGATCTGTTTATAAATATTTTAAAATACATAATAATATAATTATTAAACTTGTTTAGTAAAAGTATCTTTTTAAAAAAGATCTTTTTAAAAAAGATTTTAAATTTGCATTTTTTTAAATAGTATGTATAACTAATCATAAAATTAAAGAATAATATTTGCATACTAAATAGAAATATTTTTCTCCAAATAGAATGAATAAATGACATTGTGTTTGTTTGTGTTTTCTTCAGCTAATAAATTAAACACAATGAAGAGAATATCGACACAAATAAATAAATATCATAAATATAATCGAAATCAGTACAAATCATTAATTTATGGATAACGAGATTATTAACCCTCAATATACTGGAAACATGATGTTCTTAATTTATTAGATCGATAAATTCATCGCCAAGATTAATGACTAACGAAGGAATAATATTTGTTGAATGAAATCGTATAATTATGCAGAATGGGAAGGTACAATTATCATTTGTGGTAACTTCTTTCATTTCATAACGTTTAAAATCGTATTCATGAAGTTTCATGAATTGTAATGACCTCTTCCTTTCCACTTTTAAATTGTGTCCCATACCTTCCTCACTTTTCCAACTCCGTTTCTATTATTCCGAAATCGCCGATTCTATCGAAGCTGAGTAATTTTGTAGAAATGTTATATAACAATCGTCAAGATTTATTACATAACTTTCGCAGTGTTATTTATGTATATATATTTTTTTTTTTTGAAAAATGCTCCAATCTGATGGATTTATCGCTCGATTGGATATATAATGTTCACATGTATCACGAGTACAATATTGTTTGGTTTAACATCGTCGTACACGCCCGAATTCTCTCAGATTCTTTACAACGTCACGATATGGTACGGCCATTTATTTTGATATCAAGTTTCTCGCCCCGGAGGCTTCCCGCAGAGAGACTGCTACAGAAACGACGTAGCCGTTCTATCGTGTTCGAATCTCGATTGCTTAAAGCCGCTAACGTAGTTACGTATTTTACGACGCCGAAGGAAATAACAACACCGCGTCGGTCTCATGCCTTACCTTTACTACTGACCGCCACAACTTTCATTCACTGTATTCGCGACACCTTACAAACGTTCGTGATTGTAGAAAGCGAAATGTAAAATCATAACAATGTTTGAAATATTGCCTTTTGCGTAAAATCGATGCACTAACCATTGTAAAATCAGCATGAAGACCGACACTATGGAAATATTGAACATTGCGTATTAAAAATTGGATTAAAATTGCATTGTAATTTATAAACTGGAAATAATTTTCATTTGGCATGTACATCATAATTACATTATCTACTTAATGTTTCCATTGATAATATCGATTTAATGCCTGTACATTCTCAAAAATTTATAAGCAGAATATCGTGCACTAAAAGTTAATTACAGAAAAAATAGAATAATTAAAAAATTATAAAATATTCAAAACACTTTCCAATATCTAAATATATGTATGTATATATAATTGTTTCATTTTGCATATTTTAGTAAAAATTTAGATGACGTTAAATAATAAAAAAAAATGAGCCATATATTTTATGAATTTTTAAGTTCAGTTAAGTGTTTTAACGAACGCTAGTTTTTTAAATGGAAGCGATAACGATTTCAAGTTGTTCGAGTGCAACTACAAAATCTGACACCTGATTTTTGACGTTTAGTTATTCGATTGCTATATAGGTTTTCCATGTTTCCATCGCATACACGTACATATTCCATCAAACTTTTGCTTGAAAATTCGAAACGATTTTTTGATATTTCAAATAGTTTCGGGGATATTCGCCCATTACAGTTATTCCCTTCGCTCGCATCTAAAAAAAAGCTTTACCTTGGATTGCATGTACCGAACGTAAATATTTTCCTACGGAATCTAATATACCGACAGGTTAATATATTTTTACAATAACCACATCCTTTACGGAAAATTGAATGTTCGCAGAAGTTTTTTCCTTCGAGCTAGAAATTCATATTTTGATTGCGCCATCGTCCCAAGGCGATCTTTATATTTCGTTTTAAAAATGCATAATTCACTCTTCTCGCAATGATGTGTAAATAAGAGCGTAACAACCCGCCGAAGGCGACCACGTAAATAATTTGTCGCGTACTTGTTTCGTAAATTGAGACGCGACAAAACAACGACGGGGAGATCAATTTTCCCAACAAGGTGCGTCTTTTATTTTTCATGTGATTATCGGTGCAGACCGATGCCGAGAGCCGAAAGCCGAAAGTGAAAGCTGATCCGCTCTTCGATCGGCATTCCGAGTTCACAGAAACGAGCGGCACTCGAGTACGAGAGCGCGGATGCCAAGTACCGTAGCTTGTACTGCGCAGAGATTGAATTATTTTTCTTCTGGAATAATTTCGCCATAAAATAAGACCAGTACGAGTGTGCATGCGCGCCCACACGTATACCCATACATACGCCTATCGCTCGCGGCATCATGCCTCTCTCGAGAGGCAAAATCTCTCTAGTTTTATCCCTTTCTCTCTCTCTTCCAATCTCTCTTCCATCTTCCATCTCCCCCCGCAGATGAGGCCACTCGAAGCGAGTAACGTCGCTATTTTCTCCCACGTCTCCTTATATTACATTCTGGATACGGCCGCGGGGACGACGGCGGTGGAAGCTGAAAATTCCTTTCCTCTCTTGTTTCTCTCAGTGAATATCTTATCATAATACCATCGGCGTCCCGCTTCCCCGAGATCGGCGGACCCGCAACCAATGCCGACACTTTCGATACGTCTAACTCGCAGTCTTTCTCATTCAACGTCGCCGTTCGCAAAATTCAGTCTCGCCGTACACAAAACGGCTGGAAAGATCCAAGTGTAGTTTCGACATATTCCGGAATGTCGCACGGATTGGCCAACACAGTTTGCAGTCGCGGCTTCTTCTCTGCTCCATTCGATGCAACCGCGATGGAAAGGGTCGCGGCGGATGCTGCGCGTCCGATGTACCACCCAGTAGCATGACTCGGCGATGAGATGGTATTTGCAAACTTTGACTTCGCGCATGTTTCAATATTGCGCCACGTGCCGTGCCTGCGATACAGCTGAATGTTGTTCGCTTAAACTTCTCGTCTTTTTTTTTTCGCCCTGCGCGCCACACCACCACAACCCGCGCCCGGCAAGAGAGATGGTTTCTTGCTTATAAAAGTGTCTAGCGCCTCGTAATACTTTCTGCTTCGATTTGTGCTTTTTCTTTTTCCCAGACGTCGTATTCGCCGGCTCGATTTTACGGTACCGGCCCGGTGGGAAGAATTGCCGGTACTTTCGTAAAATAAAGCCGGTGCATTGTTCTCGGAAGCAAGCAAAATGAATCAAGAAGAATGAATCTAGACTCTTTTATTGTAAGAAAATTGGACAACTTGGAAGATCAATTACGTAATTTTCCTCTAGAAGTAGAAAGATGATAAGCGAAAATCTCCCCCACGTGAATTTGCTGAGATCGTGTAAGTTCTTTCAATATTAAACAATGAGATTTCGTGAGAAATCAAACAGCCAAAAGTGAAAAGGGAACAAGTTCACTAACAATTATATAATTACCCACCAGATGTGACAGAGTCGAAGTTCTTAGATCTTAATGACGTAATCGGAAATTAAGGGACGCTTTTATAACACGTAACGGGTACAAACTTCCCGCGTAGTAGTTCTAATGCAGTTGATAAATGTGTAATTTCTCTCGTTATCTTAATGTTCAGATTTTAGTACAATATGCGTTATAAGCTACGCTCAAACCACTTTGTATGAGGAATTTGCATTAAATACACACAGGGGTGCGCGCACGTGAGTGCGTATTTGAGCTTATTGTAAGCTACGGTATGTTCATGGAAAACCACGAACGAGGTATTCAAAATATATTTTAGATTAACGCTATTGTGATGAAGAATTCATCAACGCCTCTCCATAGTTGGTGGTTTTGATGAATATTCATTATTATATTCCTCATTTATATCAGTCTTGTAACGCGTCCCGCGATTCTTATGCATAGGAACAACTGGGGGTGCATCACCATCTACGTCAACGGGCTGCAATTTGGGACTTGACAGGAAATTAAAACTATACTTCACCGTTTGAGATACGGTATTATATGCGTCAACAAGCCGTTAATCGCCGCTATTGCGCCGTCACGTGCATTTTAACGAGAGGCAACGAATCATGAACATCGAAGCACTGTGTCTGCCTCGAGTGGCATAAAATATTTGTCAAAGCAACGCGCGCGCTAAGCCTCATGTAAAATAACGATTTATCGGCGGGACCGAATATTTATAACATTATTTTACGTTATGAAAATGGAAAGTTGAACGAACGATATTAGTTTCATAATCTCACTGCGACGTGATGTATCGTTTGCACACGACGTATCACTGAAGCGCCAATAATGCATCGCGAAATATTTATTTTAATCATCGTGCGCATGGATGTAATTGCGAAACGCGTTCAAATTTCGTGTGCACAGTAAGTACGGTAATTGTAATTTACGATATATTCGTAACAACGAAACCTTTGAATAACCTGGATATTTCATATGTAATTTTTTTTTGTTTCGGAAATTGGAACAGTTCGCAAAGTCGCGCGTTCGGAGTTAATTATCTCGATATTACCTGCACCTCCAAAATGTTACAGTCAGCTTTGAACAGTATTAGATGCTTTATGGGTTTTTAATTACCCCACTCTTGAGGGAGTTCGTCCCCAACCGTTATTTTAAGTCTCCCATTGTTACCGGGTTATAAATTATTTAAGTTTACGCGCGGCCTAGCTGCCTGAATTATAATTGCACCCCGGAGGGCACCGTTCTCCAGGGAACATTGATTGATCAATAAAAGCGATTAATCTATTGTGGTTAATCCATTACTACATTTCGCCTATTCCGCGACCAATTTAATTCAACATTCAGCGAACGAACAATACCTATAACTCGTGAGAATTTACAGTATAACTTTTAATGCTTATTACCCGGTGCCCCGCGGTTTCATCAGTTAATAATTTTAATATTCGACATTTTTATTACCAAGATATCCGATAATGAATATTAAAAAGTCGACAAAAGTCGAGGACTTCTTTCAAACATTTCGCTGGAAAATTGTTCTGTATCTATATTAAAAAATATCATTAAAACTACAATGAACTGAATCGTGAGATTCAGAAAGCTTCGTGCAATTTAACTTTTATTCAAATAACTCATTTCTAATAAATGTAAATGTCAACGATATTTTCCTCTCTCCTTTTGTAATTTTACTTAAAAAGTCTATCAGCTAAAATTTTATAAGGTATCGCGTTGCTTGCGTAAGGCTTTCAGAATGCCTGAACTTAATTAGGAGCATAACGCGAAGCTTCTTTTGGTTCGCAGATGTGCCGAGCTTCTCCGAGCCGATCGGCAACGTGACCGCCGCTATCGGCAAAGAGGTCGCTCTCTCCTGTACCATCAGGAAAGTGGGAAATTACAAGGTAAGCAGCCGGTGAATTTTCGCAAGAAACGCGGCTTCGCTCGACTCGGTTCGGCGCGGTGCGGCGCGCGGCGCGGCAGAGCAAGCATCGGGCGCTAATTAGCCGACTTGGAAACGCATAAGCGCACGTTGCTAGAGCGATAAGAGAATCTGAAATTCGGGTAATCCCGCGGAAATAAATGGGTCGCCCCGGGCTGCTTCTGGCAGATGTCAGTGTACCGGTGTCTTTTTGCGGCGCTCCGCCCGCAGTTTCTTGTATTTTTCCACGAGCGCGAGTTTCTCGCTCGTTCGCTCGAAATAAGCAAACAAGACAGCGATATAAACGACGGGAAAACAGTTACACATGCCGATTCCTATTAGAATAACTGCGCAAGAGGATTAAAGAGCGATTGAAGAGTGGCTTTTCCGCTACGTTGCACTTAAACATTCGCCTTCGTTCATTTCGCCGTATATAAAACAGAATATATAAAACTAAAAATTTCTTTACGTCGTTTAAGCGAGAAATTCAGTAACGCCCGAGGAAACTCAGGATAATTTTCTCTTACACGCATTTGTATAACATATTGCCTCGGGTTAGTGCGGCAAACTACTAATATAAAACATCGAAAAAAAATTTTTGTTTTGTATTTTACGTTTTAAGAGGAACACTCGAGGAATAAAAAGAGTAACAGGGCACCGATGTGATCGTAATACGTTTGATAGCAATTTGCAACGCAAATGTACAAGGTATATTAAATATAAGCCATGCGTAAACGCGCGTGCTAGCGGCACAAATGTTTATTTTTTGAACTTGCTATTTCGTCCCTCAGCTTTTCGTCATCGACCGCAGTATCGAATGTGTTTATAATGTATGCCACACGAATTGATTAATTAGAATTTAAAGTCAAGCCACGGACATGTGAACGAATGCGAGGTATGATTTGCTGTGAAACTCGCGCTCGACATCGCGCGCCGATAATTTTTTTTTTTTCTCTCCAGAATAAAGCTTTTACGTGCGATTAAATGTGTTAAAGCTCGCACGTCGCCATTATTTTGCGTTATTTTAGAGCCACGGTTTTAACGCGTGCCAACTCATACTTACGCGGCAGTATGTAAAATAAAATTCGATAACCGCAAATTTGTATGCAGATCGACTTTGCCAGCCTGTAATCCCGACGAATGCATCTTCATCAATTAATCGCTAATTATAGCGGCCCCGGCAATATGTGAGAGATTGAGCGAATTTTGCAAAAAGAATTATATTGCCGACCGGACGAAATAAAATGCGCCATAAAATGGGAAATAATACAATTTACAATAATGTAAAATTAAATTTCGTTCACAAAAGTGTTCAACATTTAATCTAAAGCACGATTGCTACATGATGCATTGATTTTTATGAAATATGTATAAAAAACTTGGAGGACACTAAATGCAGAAAATAATAAGCGGTAATAAAAAAATTTAAATTACCGAATACAATATGACAAAACAATTAATACGTATCCAAAAACAAATAGCGTGATCATAAAGGAACACAGTAGACGTAACAAATTTTGAAATCGTAACCGATGAAATAAACAAAACATTTTTCCGTTGTTACAATATCGTGAGCAAATATAGAAAAAGCTAAATAAAGCGAAAAAAAAGGTTAATAGACATTCAAATTTCGCGCAAAAAAGCTATGACGATAATATTATGTTTCGCGATTAACGAGAAAAGTTAACAAGTCTCGCTTCCCCATACGTTTTAAGGACTTTCCGTGCTAAATAACATTTTGTATTTTCAGAATGCTGAGTAGCGTCTAAGCAGCTTAATTAAACGTTTGGATGATATAATACCCCCCGATATTCGCAATACCGGCGCGGCGTTAATGTTCAGCCAGCGTAATTATCCTGTTTAATTTATTCTACAGCGTCTTGTAGTTTACGATTCAGTAATTCATTCGAAGTGCGAGATATGCGCGCGGATAACAACAATGCACCTTCAACAATGCGAATCGCGAGCTTTCATGCATGGATTATATGCACGATACTTCTATTATCTCTTTCTCTTTTTACCGCGTTCTACGTAGTTTTACATGGGCACAACAAAATCGAATACACTTCGCGGTTGGCCCAAAAACACTCTAGGCAATAGTTGTTTGCCGTTCGGCGTACGCTCACGGTTACTAATTTTTTTTATATATTTTTCGCATGCGTGTACTATTTTTTATGCAGTGCGCCATATCCCAGCACTATATCTCGTCGACAAACAGACTCGCATATTTGTAAACCACGGATAGATGGTAATACGAGCGCTTTATACTCGTAGTCGCAAAGAAGTGTTTGTAATAATAGCGTGCCTTTTAGCGAACAAACTATGCGGGCATGACGCTAGCTATTAAAGGTAAAATTTCGTAGAAATTTTACCCGTGTCTTCTACATACAAAATTTCGTGAGATAATTCGAGTCTTTTCTAATATAACTCTGCATCATTTAAAATTTATGTTAAAGGTAGAAGAGTGCCTGAATGCACACAAAGTAAACGGGATGTATAGTTAATAAGTAAAATTAATAAATATTTGTCAATAAAAAGTATTTTTTCCACCTTTATGTTATATATTATAAATGTCCCTTAAAACTTCACTTTCGTATATTTATAAAATTCGTGACAAAAAGTTATCGAAAGTCCTCGAGCAATCTAACCTTTCAACCTCTTTAATATATATAATTTATATAAAAAATATATATCTGCCTACAAATAAGAAATTTCGCCATCGATATGCATAGACAGACATATTTTTTATGTAAATTATATATTAAAGGGACTGAAAGGTCAGATTGCTCACGGATCTCGACTTTTTGTCATGAATTTAATAAATATAAGAAAGTGAAGTTTTGGGGGATATATATAAATATATATAAAAAGTAAAAAGGAAAAAAATATTTTTTATTAACAAATACTTATTAAGTTTATTGTACTTACTTATTAACTATACTTTTTAACAAATATATATTATAATATGAATACATAGCTGGCTGAAGTTTCTTAGTTTCTTTTTCGAAGTCATCATTTTTGTAACGATATCTCGGTTCTTGATAATCTAATCATGACGATCTTTAACTAGAATTCTTTAAAAGACTTGCCGCTATCAGATAAACCTCTACAAAATAATCGAAAAATTAAAATTAACAACATGGCAGCTGTAAACTCAAGTTTTTCAAACTTGAGTTTTGAAAAAGTTTTAATTTTTGATAATAACAGCTACTATTTTGTTAACTTTTGTTCAATATTTTGTAGAAGTTTACCTGATAGCAATAAGCTTTCTGAAGATTTCCAGCTAAAAATTGCCATGATCGGCCCATCGAGAGCCAAAAGATGCCATTACAAAATGAAAAAAAAAAAAA
>QKQZ01050807.1:26219-50620 GCA_003595255.1 Solenopsis fugax
AAAAAAAAAAAAAAAAACCGAAGTAATTTCAGCTGTATCACATATATTTGTTAATAAAAAATATATTTTTTACTCTTTATATGTTGTATAAATATCGCTAATGATAACTTCACTTTCGTACGTTTATTCAATTTGTCTCAAAAAATTGTCAAAAGCAAATATGATTTTTTTAATAATCTTTTCAGTCCCCTTAAGAGAAAAATTGTTAAAAGTAAAAATGCAATAGAAAAGATATGACACTTTTATTTAATTTTGTTTAATAGCTTTAACTACGCGCCTTTATCTAAATTGTGGTGAAACGTCGCTCTCTCCGAAACGACGCGAAAAGTGGACGAGCAAATGGTTATTCATCGCGTATGCGTTTGTACGTGCCACGTAAAACATTAATGCAATACATGCATACACACGACTAAGGATTTAGTTTTCGTTGTAAAGTTGTAGTTATGTAATTCGCACCTGCGCATCCGACTTCGTCAATGCGTCACTAGTTAAAACTTCGCAATACTTCACTTTCTTACACATTTAACGTTTCATCGTCGCAGCTCAAAACGTCGAATATACATACAATGCGATTCTCTTGAATGTAAAACTATCAAACTTTATTTCTTAAATGGTTCAGAGCAAAAACTTCTTAAAAAAAAATGTTTTCTTTAAAAAATACTGTTCGCGATTGAAATCAGTAAAATCTTAGCTAAAATCTTGATTATAAATATAGAAATTACTGTATACATTGAATTAACAATAAGTTCGTTTACATCGATACAAACACAACTGTCATTTCTGTTAAAATTATGTATGTTATAGAATATATAATTATTACTTGTATATATATATATATATATATATATACACACGTGACTGTAGATATCTCGTTTAATGTTTTAATATAATATATTTAAAGCGAATTCGATTGGACTGCACTAATGCACATTAAAGCTACTCATTTTTATATTAATCCAAGTACAAAAATGATATATTACATATCACATATTTTTACATTATTTTGTGTATGACAGCTTTAATATGCACCGGTGCGCACTAGTGCATTTAATCGAATTCGCTGTAAGCGTGTTGTTAAATTTAGTCAAGATTTGTTAGTATTTGCATTAGTTAACTTAAGTATACATTCAGCTTGAAATGGCAAAGTTCAGAAGACTGAAAATGATCAAACGGAATATATAATTTTCGACTTGGTATACGTTCCCTATTTCCGTTGAATTAAAGTTTCAGTTGCCGATATCAATACTCTCCAAATTCATGTTACAATTTATCACGGTTTCAAATATTAAATTCGTACAATTATGTAATCAAATTTCCTCGATATATATTTGTAATTATATAATAAATAGTTGTAGCAATGTTTCGAGATTAAATAGAAAGATTAAGTCAAAATTATGACTTTTAAAAGTACAAGTAATAATTATTAAATAACTTTTTAATAAAATAAATTACTTGAAATATGTGAAACTTTTCCAATTATTTCATTTACGCTTATGACATATACACATTAAAAAATCTGCATATTTCTTTCTTCTGCATCAATTTGAACAATATTTAACCTTGGAAAAATAAAGAAAGACTAAACACATGCGTCTTTAAAAAGATATTTGAAAAAGAAGAAGAGAAATGACTAAATTAAGAATGTTTTCCTACTGCATTCAACAGATAATATAAATACAGAGATGTAGAGATCGTAAATATTTTCTTCTATTTTCATCTCGTTAATGTGAATATAAAATAAAATTCCTTCATAATATTTATGATAAATTTACGATATATAAATGTAAATATAAAACTTATACTAAAATTCTTCCATGAAGAAAAATAAATATAGAAGACTTTTATATGAAATTCTCAGCATTTTTAAATCTCAGTAAGCTTATAATTTTATTTTATTTTATCTGTCTTTTATCTTTCACTAATTATCTAAGCAATAAATGCGAAAATTAGTCGAAAACAATAAATCAGCTATTATATATTATTGACATAAATAAATGATTAAAAAGAATTAGCCAAGTATTATATAATTTTATAATAAATTTATCTTTATGATATTTTCAATTGCGTTTCTAAAAATCTTGCTTGCAATGTATAAATAAATCAACAATTCTATAAATTCCAAGGTTAAATATTGTGAACTAAAACTAGCCCATTTTAATTGAGATAATACATCTGTGGGAAATAATATCTTTTTACGTTTCACATATTTAATATGCATTCATCTATAATTATCATCTGATATAATTCTCGCATAAAGACACACAGATCTGTTACCTCAAAATAAAATAAACAATATTTCAACACTCACTAACACGATGCGCAGCAGCGGAGTAGTAACAACTGTAGTATGATGACCTATAAAAACACATCGAAATTACAGCCGTGCTCAAAGTAATTTTTTGATAGATTGTTGTAAAATAAATGATGAGCTATTTACCATGAGTGAATGCTCCGCTAACACCCGATGCCTCTCCGAGACCTCTTCTTCCTCTTAAGATGATATGGTTGTCAGGTTCGTAGCACTTGTCCAACACTGGTAAAAACAATTACGGTTAATTATAATCATGCAATTCTGTTACTAATTCTCAAAGCGTAATAATCGTTCGGCATTTTGCACGACACTCGCAATTTTGTTACATTATGAAAAATATCGAAAAAAGCATGATCAGCCAGAGTATGATTGATTCACTCGAAACACGTAACGTTTCATAAAACGTACATAAGTTAAATAATGGAAGATTTTAATAAATCAACGATACACATACGCCGATACATGCCGCGTTTATATTACGCTAGTATATGAAGTTTCACGATATGCGCGCGCGGAGCTAATTAATTATATTTATTAAATAAACGCGACATTTGAAATTAATTCGTTCCGTGGCCGCGATACGCTATCGATGACCGCGAAACAGTGTCGCGATAGTGGCTTGAAAGATAATGCGAAGCACAGAGCTCCGTTGTCTGTCCGTTCGAGTGTCACCGCGCAAATGATAAAAACGACCTTGTGTAAACACCGCAATGTGCCAGCCAATTTGTCACAGCGGAAATATTTTACACGTTATAAAATAAATGCGGAATATTCGGTTCCCTGAATTTCGAACGAATTATTAACGGACGATCATTGTTATCGTACTACATCATGGCTTTCTATTACTTGAGTTCGATATCTCGGAAATTAAAGCAACGAATAAGCTTCGAATGACGAAGGATTTTTAACATATCGTCGATGTACGAACGCGAAATTCATATCATACGTGCTGATAATTATCGAAACGCGGTATTAATTACGATTGTACCTACTAATTAAAAACGCGTCGCTCCGAATCGATCTACACCCGCGAATATACATACGTCTCGTAATGACCGAAAAATTGGAACACCGACGTCGGCAATTTCATCCTGATACCGTGCAATACAACGCGGCTAATGAAATTGAGTTGAAGACTAATTAAGACGCGATAAACCGTTCAAAAATATATGATCAAAATTCAGTTATACACGCAATATATGAATCCTGTAAAATGCACGTGTTAATAATAAATAATCGATACTACTCTGCGCTTGTGTTCATTCGATCCGATAATATTATTCTGCGCTTTGAATCCAAAAATAATAGATGAATTACATTTAAATTGAAAAAAAAAATACGACGGAAAAAATATGCGACGTACGTTCGAAGTATCCGTTAAAAAAGTAATCGCATGTAAATTTCATGCGACGAAATAATTTACAACTTCTATTTGATTTTCACTTTAACTGATCAAATCGCGCGAAATATCTACCTCGATAAACAGCTCTCGCATTGATAAGCTTGTGAATCGTCGATTGCGGGATCAATTACGCGTATTGATTACAGCTAATCTCTCGAAGAGATTAATTGCACTTTCTTCTTCCTGTCGCGATAGTATTTCGTAAAAATGCCGACACATAAAGTTAGTAGCTCGTGCTGTTACCTTTTTATTTGAATTTCGCGAGTAATAAGATGAAATGTCGTGTACCACATGAGTCGAGATAAACAACCATCGAAGGTCGTTAGCGGTTGACTTGTCGCCATGTAATGTATAAATTAATTCTGAACAATTGATAATTCGTGTAATAGAATAAAGATTAAAATCCAGTATATTACATGTCATTTGAAGAGAATCAGAAATTACACGAATACATAAAATATATAGATATTAAAATACAAATTTTATGAAATTAAAACAGTTATATTGATAAATTTATAGAGGTGTAATAGAATTTTGCGAAATTAACACGAGAAGTGTCCAATCGTCCAAAGTGAACTTTATAAAATATATGTGCGTAGAAGATTTCATTTTTTACATTTAAAAATTATTTCAACAAATTCCACTGTCACATATTAATTCTCATGTTTATTTTAAAGAACAAAATTTAACTTAATTTTAATTTAAAAAATATTTATGTAAATTAATTTCTTTTATTATTATTTTATTATACTTTATCCAAAATTTTTCGTTTCGGAAAAAGAATGATTTTAAAATTATAAAACGAAAATCATGCATTTAATAAAATGGCTTTAAATAACCGCAAAAATATGGAAACTTAAATTTATTTTGTTAATTTATTAATCTCACACAATTTTATTTTTTTCGAAATATAAAAATAGAAAAAATAACAATAATCAATAGTAAGATAAATTTCATTTTAAACACACATACACACAATATTATTATTTGTGATGCTAGATTTAATAACATCTGCAGGTTTTTGTTGTTTGAGAATTATAAATGGTTTCCTACTTTTCCTAATTTTGTGTGTTAAACACGAATCTGGTAGAAATTGTCTATCACGTTTTATAGATAAATGGAGTAAAATGATCTAAAAATGACGATTTTGGTTGTATTTATAAAAATATTACAGATAAAATAAATTATTTCTAATGTTTTAACCGATATGGCCTTATATAACATCCCTTATTTTCAAAATCAGTTTTTGTTTGTCGTGCGATTTTTTTCACCGAAATATATCAATTAGAAGTTGTGAACTTTACTACTTATAATTTTGAAACAACATCCTTAATTTTTCAGACCTGTGTAATTGTTTCTATAGAAAGATATCAAAGTAATTATTTAAATTTTATTAAAGAAAAGAAATTAAATAATTTATATGTAATAACTAAAACTCCTGTTTCCTCGCTGCGGTCAAATAGAATTATATATACGTATAATTACATAGAAACGAGGATTTATATAAATTTTTTCTAGCAATATATATTAAATTAAACAAATTTATTGCAAGTTATTATGTGATTGATAATATCGTTACGTTTTACAATATATGCAGATATGTAAAAAAAATTTTGAAATTTTTTTTCTATTTGTTTAATAAATATTTACAAATTTTAAATAATTAATAAAACATATTTTTATAGGGAATGTAAAACATGCAAATGGAATTACACAAGCATTTACTAATGCAAATGATAGTTGCAGGATAGCTTGTATAATTGAAATCATACGTTTTATATTTTGAACTAATCGGATGTCTTTCCATAAAAAGATTTATTCATCGAATTGCCAATTAGCAAAAAAGCCGACTCTAAAAGACGATCATAATGGATGAAAGGAAATAGAGGCAGCTACCGACACAAAAGTACGATCCTAAAAGCGCGCAATTTTCAGGAGATTATAAAACGCCTTTCGCGACAAGTAGATAAAAATTCGCACGCCCACACACAGTCGCACACGCACACAACACTCTGATCCACACTTTAACAGCGGCTCTTTCTCTCAGCGCTTTATCTTCGCGGAGTTCCTCAGTGTTTTCTTACTATTCTTGTGCTCGTCTCGACCGATCTTTCTAAAGCCTTCCACCTAAACGAAAAAAAGGCACCGACAAGCTTGAAGCTTTTAGTATCCGCGGCACCTTTTCAAGGAAGTAAAACGAGGCAAATCGCCGAGATGCAGGGCGGCAGACCTGTGTCTGCCTCTTTTTCCCTCCCCCGTCGACGCGAAAGACGGATCAAGAAAAAAATGGACGGTGATATCTTCTGTGAGGTGTACGTGACGGCTCTGATCCCTTAAACGTTCTCATTTGCGACATCGCGAAAGTCGAAACGCATGCTCGAAAGAAATCAAAGCGATTCTACCGTATTTCAGCGCGAAGGGAGACTAAGCATGAAGCAGGATATTCGTACCATTTTCTTTTAACTTCTCACTACAATCTCGCATCTGAGATGCAACCATGAGTCTCATTAATTCTTTTTTATCTCTAAATGCGTCAGAATGTCACAAACGTATTTTTATATTGACATCAGTGAACTTTATTCGTCATTCGATCAGTTAACATTGTTGTTCAGACTTTACTGTTTCGCGTAATTATGGATGTTGGCTAGCTCAAAGCGGATTAAATCAATTCACATAAGATCATCTATTATCGAGAGGACTAATAGCGAAATGGGATAGACATGTACACTTGGACCGGTGAAACACAATAGCAAATATCCGATAAACATAAATCCACGAAAGCTTCCCGATATCCGTACATAATCCAATTATACTTTAGACGATTCACGCGAAATGGGTGAAGATTGGGATCATAAATGAATGTGAATACAGTAATATGAATAGCGGCGTTTTCAGAAGGCGGCGTCGGGACGAATTTAGTTGCTTATGACGATTCATTTATCACCGTCAACCTTCTCTCTCACGAGATATCGTCCTTTATAGTTGAGCGAAGTTGCAAGTTTACTAAGTCATATCTCACTGCCCGCTCAAGAGAATGTTCACTTCCTTATTGTTCAGTGAACTTAACACGGGTTATGTAACGCAGTCGCGACAGAAGCACTTCTTTCTTCTATCATCACGAAACGTAATCACGAAACATTATATAACGTGTAATTTTGGCGTTACTGGCGTTAAAGGCGCTCTAAGTATTGTTATCTATATTGCGGTTTATTACACGCAGTAAGTTGTTTTAATACTTGATTCTCCTTTAGAAAATACACTAAGCAATAATTAGCTAATTTTTATTTCGTTGATATCAACAGGCTTGTATATATCACTACAGTTAAGATCGCTATAATAATGCTGGAGATCCTTTTTGTGAAAGAGTTATATACTGTCCCCTTGTACACCAAGCAAGACCTATAGGAACGGCTTCGTCGCTCATTTTCTTGCCTCTCCTCTTTACTACCTCCTTACCAGTTCCGTTATCGACAATCCACGAGGAGAAACTTCGATGGCGTCTCTCTTTTTTCGTTCCATCATCTCGTGTCGGCCTTGCTACAGCTTACATCCCGGCTGTTCCTGCCGACGTTTCCATCAAGCATCGATGAATAGTAGCATTTTCAGGGATGCCGAAAACGAGAACGGGGGGTGTGTAGCTAGGCAGCATCAGACTGTTGGCGAAGGGACGATGGAGACGCGAACAGGCAGGACCGGGAAGAAGGGAGAGAGTACGAGTTGGCCGAAGTGGTGTTTCCCCAGGGTAAGCATGAGCATATACTTGCCCGGGGCTTATTCAGACAAATCGGTGATTGCTGCGGAGGCGAGCGAAAGGGTAGCTCGCCGCCGCCGCTGCCGCCGCCGCCGTCACCACCACCAGCAGTCTCACTAACACATCAGTCGCACATTGCCTTCGCCATCAGCACACCGCATCGAGGTACCCTGTGCCACAAACACGTTGCGCCTGTCTTCGGCGCAGCGATAGAACGAGACACACCGAAATCCGCTGCGCTTGCGGAGAGAGAGAGCGACAGAGACGAACGGCCATACAGACAGGCGAGGAACAGAGGCGGAAGTGGCAGAGTAGAGAACGAGAAATACCGAACGCGGCATAGGGATTGTCCGTGAGATGGTGAAAGAGAGACAGAGAGAAAGAGAAAGAGAAAAGGCGAAGGGCGGAGAGAGTACGGTCGGACTGAAGAGGAGCTAGGGAGAGAGAAGAATGATTGTTTCCATGATTACAATGGAGAGAGGAAAAGGGGAGATGGCTGGGCAGGGGATGGCGGTAGTGGGTAAAGGGGTATGGGGGAGCAATCTCTTAGCGCTAACGTAGATTCGTGAGACGAGGTCTTTCGAAATATTACACCGAAGGGGTACCGACCGCTGCTGCTGCCGCCGCCGCCGCCTGCCGCTGCCAACGTGGATGTGCCCACCGGGGAATTTCGTAACAACTCGGATACTGTATGTGTCAGTTCGTCCAGGAGGTGTTTTTCCAGGAAAAATACTTTGCGCCTCGTTTGGATGGCCGAGAGATGTGAGAAGAAGAGACTTTCAACACTGAAGTGCTACGTAGCCGGCGGCACCAGTTCCGGACGATTCACAGAGGTAGATTTATACTCTGACGACCGAGGAACGTAAGCCTTTAGATTCAAGGTGCTAATGCTCTTACAAAGACTAGCGGTGGAAATGGCGGTCGAGCAGTTCCGTCCGGGCAAGTATAGAACTCGTTTTTAATTTATCAGCCGAGAGAGGAAGTCTTTCTCTACGTCTCTTCCTGTTGCAACGAACGCTTCTTGTTGTAACGAGAACCGTGGAAAATCCGCGGATAAAAGCGCACCCGGAGACGAGGATAGCGTAAGTACGAACGTACGTACGAATAACTAGAGAAATAGTATTTCAGTTATTAAATTAAGGCACACAATGAAACTGCACACTCGGGAGAAGTAACTCTCGAACTACGACGAAAAGAAGAAATCGTGTACAACGATTGGCGTGTAGCGTTCTATCGGGACAATCAGTTATCCCGTTCAAAGGACTGAAGCAGATTACGCACCGAATATCCTGTTAATCTCATTAAATTCAGTTCCGTGCGCCATCACTCCGCGCGATCTACTATAATAGATTCGATCAAGCAATTAGGTACTTGATAATTGTCACGTATATACATACGATTTATTTAGCACATTTATATGATACACATATGCGTGTGTGTGCATATCTATATTATTATACTAAACATGCGTTTAGTAATAAACTAATTTCATATTTCTCAACAATGCATGTAAATAAATATTGATGATATATATAATATTGATTGAATCATTTATATATTTCATTTATATTATTTATATATATAAATGATTCAATCAACATTAATAAATATTCTTAAACATGATCCATGTAATGTATAATATAATATTGTTATATAAATAAATTATTATATTATTATATAATTTACAAATATATAAAATTATGAGATGGCTTTTATTTAAAGCGTCGATCATTCAACTACACGCTTTATATTTTTCATTTATTTTAGTAATATTTCATAGCAATAAATAACATTAATTAAATCTTCCTATCTGTTTACATATTTAAGTGAGGGAAACTTTCAACGCTGAAGTGCTTTATGTACGAAGAGAAGATATAATTAATATCGAAGTCTCTTTGATGCAAAGGATTATCACTAAGCATATTGAGCATCCATAACGAAAGCCGTTTTGACACGAAAGCAATCTATCGCATCGACCACCTGAAAATCACTCAAGTACGCGATACAATTCCTAGCAATTAAAAAAAGTGCAATATTAAAATATATAAAGAATATTTACTATAGGTCTCTATGATTCTGTCTGTCAAAGAAACATCAAATATTGAGAAATCCTAAATTGTTGATATTCGGTTTTATATCTATAAACGGATTCAATGTAATGTATCTACATGATTATTATAAAATTCTTCTGTCTCAATGAGATATCAACCCCTGAGGAAAATCCAATTAAAAGAGTATGCGTTATAGGATTAGCGATTGAAATGCGTTCTTTATTATTGGAATCATAACGAAGATAAAAGAAAGAAATATTCTAAACGTGCAGCGAAATAGAAACCTCAGATTTATATTTCATTAATTATCCTATCGGGTCATGGATTACTTACTAAGTCGGATATCTGCCGATTTTCAGGATCGTGACCATGCAAAATGCCGAACTAAGTCGCCATTTAAGTCCCCGAGAAGCTTTTTATACGATAAGCATGCCGTTTCCGCAGAAGAGGAAAGACAGTATTATTCCGGGATAGAATCGAACGAATCGTTATCTTCTCTGTAGGGATAATGACCCCACAGCCGCCCCATCGGCGCCGATAGTGCCTCTCCTTTCATTGAGGACAAACTGTTATTCCTTCGTGACAATGTACTTAAAGTGCCGTCGATTGTACCTCGATAAAGAAAGGATTCAAACGACGACTTCCGTCATCTTTCAGTTTTCTCTCGTTTAACCCTTTTCCATTTCTTCGATAGCTAAAGGCATTCCGTTTTTCGCGTAAATGCTCTTGCTTTTGCCGGAAACTCGATTTATATTGAACTACTTATACATCGATTCGATTAAGCTATGCGGCGCACAGCTCGCCGCTTTCCCATTATCATGATCACCAATAGCATTGCTACACAAAGGAAAATTCCTTTTCTTGTAAAGACTCATAATTAATCGTTTTTTTAACAAACCTTGGAAGTATTTTATAATTTTTTTCTAGTTTCAAATATCGTTCTATAACGAATGAATTTAACTTCCACTTATGTTTATTTTTAATTTTTGTATGCCAGTCAAGATATTTTAATTGCAAATTTTCACATTTTGAAAAACAAAAATTTTACGAAGATATCTGAAATTTGGCTGCATATTTATATGTACATTTTAACTTTATATTTAAAAGAACCCAAAATTTTATATCGGAGCAGTTATTTATATCTGTCGAGTACAAAAATTGATACGTATATTTCATATTTATTGATTTATAATAGTATTTTATTCAACACCTCAAATAATTTTTAAGTGCACATTTAAATGGCAAATATTAAAAAAAAAAATGTTTTATTACTTTTTATTGCATAATATGTTTCTGCGTCATAACTACGTAAACAATTTTGTAATCAATGCGTGTTAAATAGACGTCCTGTATTAATGTGTGCAATTAACCCTGTTTTCAACGATCAACCCTTCGTCTGAGCTTGCTGCTGAGGTTGCGGTAAGGTACACGCGTGTCGCGCAGGTGTATAGGTAACATCACTCCAGGTTGTGCCCCAGTGCGGCATGTAACCGGCCGCACGCGTATGCCCAGAGATGGTTATATGGGTCGCACAACAGTCACTTGAGATTAATTACCAAGTGCATCGTTAGAGATAACGCGACGAAGGCTGGCGGCGGTTAAGTGAAGCGATGGTACCTAGATACGACGTTAAATTGAACCTTTCGTCGCCGCTGATTCCTGGCAATGCCGCCGCCAACCGCACCGGCCCGGCCCAGCCCGGGGTGCAAGCTGGTACAATATGCGTACTTGCCTAAAAGCAATTACTGCCGACGTGCACACATAGACACACGTACGAATACACACCGTGTGCACTTGACGATAGCGCGCGATATAATATTGTTCGGAGAGCATCTCGTTCATATTGGCTTCGTCAAACCCGTAGCGGGACACGAGCGAAAGACGATGTCTGATGTTAATCTCCATGCGCGGTTGCTGAATATCATTATGGGTTATGCACCGAGCGATCCCAAGTTAATAGCTTGGATCGACTCTTTTAAAAAAATATATAGAGCAAGTGAGCGAACGTATAAATAAATTTGGATTACTCTTATACCAGCAAATATGAGGTTTTAAATGTTTAAAATGTGTTTAAAATATATTTTAATATATTAAAACATTAGAAGAAATGATTATTTTAATATTTTTCTTTCATTTCTAATAAGAAGTTGTAGCATTTAACAATATCCTTAAGCGGATATTCCATTGGTGCATCTATTCCACTAACCTTTGAAAAATAAAACAGACGTTCGCGCAGTTCCATTAAAGTCGCGTAAAAATAACATTCCGCGACGGAAGGATAACTTAAGTGAAGTAACGCTGTTCTTCAATAGCGAGCTACTTTTTAAAGCAGAAAGAGATTAGTTTCAAATATTGCAGAAAATTTATGACAGATGATTCTTGTTGATTTCTTCAGTAGAAAACTGTTATATTATCCGTATTATCGTGCGTCCCGTTGTTAAAGAAAAAAAAACCCGCTGTCAAATTGTAAATTTGCCACTAAATGATGATGGCAAAACATTCTATACATTTATTCCGGTATTTGCGCGTCGTTAGAAGGAGATAATTTATGAAACTATTGCCGGAAATTCCTCAGCACTAGATTCTCAATAAAATTTCAATTTACGTAGGAAGAACCGGTATTCATTCGCGGCGACTCGGATCTACGCTCACTAGGGAAAAGCAATCCTCCTTTCGGTTGATCCTCCCTAGTGATTTTTCAGTTGACGAAAAATTCGCGGGATGTTGACCTCTTGCAATTTCTACCAAGAAAAGTCTCGATATTGTTTTCATTGCTCCGCAGGTGGGATGGCTACGTGCCGAGGATCAGACGATACTATCGATGGGCGATCGCAAGGTCATTCAGTCGGCTCGATTTTTCGTCACCCTGGAGAACGCCAAGACGAAGAATCAGACGCAGTCGCGGGAGGACGAGGAGGCCACTTGGCAGCTACATATTCGGGGGTTGAAGGAGGCCGATCGTGGCTGCTACATGTGCCAACTCAACACCAAGCCCATGTTAAGCCAGCTGGGATGCGTGGACGTCCTAGGTATGCCTAATTGCACGCGTTACGTCGCATTCCCGGCCGACCGGCCAGGTTTGCGGCTGTTGGCAGAGACGTCACGTACGCACGCACGCACCGCGTTTCGATTAGACCGGCCCGGAAAATATGCGTGCCTCGCCGCTGGAGCGGCGCGTTTGAATAGGCCGTTGCACACATGTGCACATGGATATCGCGCAATATGGAGCGTTCCCTCCTCGTTATGCGTGTTCATGCAGGATGATGATGATGACATGGACACAATGTGCAAGGTGTAGTTGTAGTATTATACGCTTGCTAATTCATGTTGAAAGAGATTTCAAGAGATCTATGTTAATCGACTTTAGAAAAGTTTCAAAACCTTACGGTCTCTCCAAATATCGGATTCTTTAATTTCGTCGAGGAATCTGTGTTAAATAATTTGGCACGTCCGCCGTGGGTGAGTTATTCGAGCTAACTTAATTTGTAACACGTGTTCCCTTCAGGAAGAGGATGTAATATCGATTTGAGGGAGTTAGTTTACAAGGAGTATTATCGGTCATATAAGAAACGCTAACGGCTGCGCTTTAATTTATAGTTTAATTAAACGCGATAACGAAGTTTGAAAGTCTACCTGGCAGAAAGTCTACCGGCGTTCGCTGACTGCGTCAGCTGATGGATGCTCATACTTTGTAGCTCGTACGCAAACGTCGAACTAAACTGTTTCTATCAAAATTGCATTATCTTCTTTTCACGTTAATTGTATCAGCGTAACACGCGCAACTTTAATATTTGCTCTGCCCAGCTTATACATCGGTAATATGTAATATCCTAGCCGAAGCATCTCCGGTATTATCCTAGATGAGGCTGCTTCAATTTTGGTTGATGCACACAGCGCGCTCGTTGTACTCCGTTATGGTATCGTGAAATACACAATTTCATTTTTATATCGTGCCGAAAGACGAGCCGGCTTACGAATAATATCATCTACTGTGTGCGTGAGAGGAGGCCGGGGACGAGTCAAAGGATGAGCCTGGGAATGCGTTCTATCACGTATGTGCGTACGTGTTCACCGTCGGACACCAAAAAGCGGTCCCGCTGCCAAATGCAATGAAATTCCTTTACGTAGAAACACGAGAAAATGCCATCCCCCTCTCTTTTTTTCTCGTTTGTCTGTACGCGGTGCACGTTATACCGCGACATACTTGTTCAGCTTTGGATCATTGTAATTGAAACGAATCGAACGACTCTTCGAATTGGATGGAATTCCATTAGAAGAGCATTCCCCGAAGAGGGATGTCCCACCGATATTTCATTTCCGTCGAGTGTGACGGGAATGATTTCGAGATGACTTTTCGGTCGTCTTCGCCAATGTCGTAGCAACGTCCAGGTTAAATCGCGTTAGAACAACGGCAATACCGATTCTTTATGGTCCACGTACCCGCCAGTCTTCGTCCGCGAGCTACCGTTCTGGTGGTGGGAAAGAGACGCCGAAGAAACTCATATGAAGATATATTGTTTCGTGGCACGCGATTTCGATCCCATTCGTAAATTGTTTCTTAGACAATGGCGCGTGACATCCGGTGAAATTATGTTATAATCCTCAAACACGTGTTGAATTTGTGATAGATGGACGCGCTTGCGGTATCGGGAAATTCCGCGTTTCATTCCGCGAAGGCTTACACGATGTAACGATCGGTGTACTTTACATTTCGTGTACACACAATATAGTTTAGAAAACGTGCTTGTTACCCGACTGTTTTACTATTCTTTTATTATCGAGCTTTACACATGCCTCCAGCGTCCGGTATAGTTGCAAAATGAAATGAGTTATGATATAAATAAAATATTAATGTAAGAGTTTTACGATTGTTTTTTTAAGCACAATTAAAGTATGCGGAATTAATTTTCCGTATTGCGTTTCACGTAACGAAATGCTATCAGATAGCATATTCCAAAAAACGCATCGGTAACAGGAGATTAATTTCACAGCAGATACGTAGAAGGAATTCGGTGGAAATATTCTTCTACAGTCATAAATTTTTGACAACGTGTTCTTCGTGGTCCTTGTAATTCACTATGATATATATGTTGTGTGGATTAGATAGTACAACTATTCGTGAAATAATTCTTCCTTATCATGGGTAGATACTTTTTACGTAGCTTATTTCGCTCTATCTTATTTTATTGCAGATTTCACTTTAGCTTTATCTTATCGTATTTGCATAGCAACAACGCAGCTCGTATTCTCGTATCTTTTTCAGTGCTGAAGATTGATCGCATCACTGTGCGTTATTCTCAAATATAAAAAACATTATTTATAGATGTTAATTTTAAATTTAAAGAAAAACAGGATTCGAATCAACATATGCGAGCTTTTCAAACTTTATTTTAAATCCTGCGTGCGTGCGTGCGTGCGTATATGAACAGCAAATAATAATGAAAATAATGTAATAATATAAGTTTTTTCGGGATAATTATTTTAAATGCATTATTATTTCATCTGCCGAAATATTAACCCTCTTTCTTGCAGTGCCGCCTGATATTCTGAGTTCCGGCACCTCAGATGGCGAGGTCTCCGTTCTTGAGGGTGAGAACGCCACGTTGTCGTGCAAGGCGTCCGGACGACCACCGCCTCGCGTGTTCTGGCGACGCGAGAAAAGTGATTTCATACTCGTGAGGGGTGTTCACGATCCGTTGATACAAGGTAAGATATCGTCCCTAGACCATGAGATCCGGGATTGTCACTTCCGATCTCTGTAATCGTCCGTCTCTTTGCAACGATGCGCCTCGTCACGTGAAACACATATTTGTTCCAGAGTAAAATGTTTCTTCGCGAGAAAAAGCACAACGCGAATTTATTATTATTTCCCACTTTTATTTATATCGTGTAATGCTACTGTGAATTTAAGTGTGTATTTGTTATAATTGAATTTATATTCAATGTGAATGATAGAAATTTTTACAATAAAAAATGAGGCGAGGCTCTTGCTGTTTCTTTTTTGACATCAATTTATAATTTAAATATTACGAAGCTTTGAAAATTATAATAATCTTTTTCTCTTGAAATGTGTAAAACTGATATAAAAATTTTGAAAAAAATCTCGATCCTTTAATATCTTCACAAACGTTTTAATACCTTGGCTTTTGCGCCATTAGAATAATCCCGGTAATCCGATATGTCTCAATCAAATAGTCGAGCGTTTTAAAGGGATATGAAGACATCGTAAATTCGCACACGTAGGTGATCCCGATCGAAAGCAATTACGGCAGAACACGTTCCATCGAATAGAGATTAGTTTGTCCGCAATGACTTTCAATATCCTTCGGGCACGTCGAGTTCCGCTGCATTTCGCAAGACACCCGCACTCGAGGAATTTTGTGCAGTCGCGGTGGATCGCGCGCCACGAATAGATGGACCAGTTGAAAGAAATACTTGCAACATCATGCGAGTGCCAGCGAGTCACGCGGAATTAAACGAGTGTGCTTGTACAACCATTGACATTCAGCTGAAATGATTGACGTCGTGATAGAGAGACAAATTTTAGCTATCAATCGATTTCCGATATAGCTCGATGCATTCCGAAGGTTTCGCGTAACGCATAATACATACTTTTTAGTGCTTTTCAATGAAAGGCTTTTATAAATTCATTGTATATTTCATATAGTTTTCAAAGCTACATGACATTGTTCAATGTGCATGGAGATTAATCGCGATATAAAATGTATATATAATTTATTCTGATTTTTATAGAGAAAGGATTCAAATAACTATATCAATTTTTATCTTTTATATTAATAGCATGCATAATAAATAAATTCATATAATATTAATATTACGCACACTATTAATTATATTAATAGTATCATTAATTATATTGATTCATTAATTATTGCGTTTTTCTATATATAATTTGCTTATCTAAAATATTATTGCATTTCATTAACAATTCATGAAAATTCTGGTGTGCAATAATTAAATTCTGTAATAAAAAGACTTTATTTCCATACTCGATAATGCAATCAAACATGCGGCAATTATTAATTTAATACAAGTGAGTGCTATACGAATTCGTCAGCTGTCAAAACAAATCAACGCATCTTGTATTTTTGATCTATCTTATTAAACTTCTGACACATTTTATCGCGAACATGGAACGACACATTCCACATGTGATTTATGTCGGCCGTTCGTTCAATAATAATATAATTCATTATCTTTCAGTTATTTGAAAAGCGCCTACTGCATGTGCACGCTAATGCAATTCCTCATTGGATAATGGAAATTGCAAACATGTAGTAGAAATATAGATTTTCAAAATTTTGTTATCACTTTTCGCTTTTAATGACAAACGTTACTTCTATAAAATAGGATATAATCTGCGATGTTGAAAAGTCTCCTAATTAACTAGATTAATTTATCGTTGTCATTTATGAGCTATAATTCCTAATAGCACTTCTACTCGTTTCATACGACCATCGATCATCGTTTTCATCAATCATGCTAAAATACAAATATGGGACAAGCTTTATACAACGGTAATAAATTAAAAATTTTTATATCTACGTCTCCAAGCTTTGATTAAAAAATGAAATAAGGATTACATTTTTAATTGAGTAGATTCACATGTCCCTTGAGGCAGAAATATTAACGGTAGCTGTATCACCAATGGTAGTAAATTCCAGAGACAAATTTTGCTACAAATTCATATTCTGCTTATCGTTGCGTGCCCCGAAGGCGTATTTCGCGAATAATTACTCAAGCCACGTTAACACGTCGGCTTATATAGCCGACGAGGGAGCAGCTTTCAACGAGATATTCATACAACGTACGATTTTCTAGTGGACAACCTGTCCGGCGAGAGGCTAGAATTAACCAGGGTAGACAGAAGGCAAATGGGGGCTTATCTTTGCATAGCTAGAAACGAAGTGCCTCCGGCGGTCAGCAAGAGGGTTAATCTAAAAGTAAATTGTGAGTACTTGAAAACGATTTGTAGCGTTTTATATACCCGGCGCCATCAAATTGAGATTGAAATCAATTGGAAGATAAGTCTGTTTATCCAATTTAATTTAGTCTTGTGACAATAATTGAAAATGTATTAATTAAAAGTAAATTATTATGTCATCGCACGAGAGATCGAATCGTTGAAAAAAACTCGACATTATTCGCATTAGCAGAAAAAAAAATCAGAAATTAAATTAAACTTAAACATCAGCACAGATAAATGTTGAAATTCTCTCTTATTTCTTTGCTATTGCACTTCCAGTCCCTCCTAGCGCAAAAGCACCCAATCAACTGCTCAGTTCTCCTCTGGATACAAACGTGTCGCTAATCTGCTTAATCGAGGCTTATCCCAGGACGATTAACTTGTGGATGCGGAAGGAGCAAGTTATCATGAGCGGGTATGTGCCGAGACAATATTGACAGTTTGGTCTACCGATCCCCGGGCGAATAGTTTGAATCCGTTGTTCGACAATCTCTTCGACGCGATAAGAGACAAAACGGTTCGTATTGCTTTTTGCTAAATCGCTCCTGACCTCGGTCACCGCGATTTGGGATATCGATTCCAGCGGCGAAGCGGTTATTCTAACAACGAGACGTCGAATAACGGAATCTATTCTCCCTATCACGGACGTTAAACGTAAGTGATATGTCAATGCAGAGGCAGATACGAAATCCACGAGGAATCGGACCCCGACGAGGAATGGAAGATGACGATCGTGTTGAAGATAAGACGTTTGGAGAAAACGGATTTGGGTGAATACACGTGCTCAGCCTCCTCAAGTATGGGAAAAGCTGAGGCGACTCTCAGGGTATACGGTGAGTAACCACATACATAAGATCGTATATAAATATGTTATACTTTGATGATAATCAGGCAAGAACCGTTTTATGTTAAATCTACGCACGATAGAAATTCTTCTAGTATAAATATCGCGCGTAGAGTTGTTTTAGACGATGCAACAATATAAAAAAATCTTTAAGTAAAATTTCAAGTAGTGTTAGAAATAATATTGTAATTTATGTGCAAACAAATACGAATTGAATCGAAGATAAGAATCAGATAAGATTCAATTCTATTCGGATTCTCTACACGGAAAGAATTTTCTCATAAAATTTACCCTGAAAATGGTGGTAGTAGTCGTACGACAATGTTGTATTTCAAAGAATTTTATGTAATTTTTTCTAACATTTATCACACACGTTTTATATTTTAAAATAGTAAAATATAAAATGTTTGATTATTTTTATTAAACTGTATAATGTGAAATTTCAATAACTTTAAAATTTGTTAAACAGTTTATAATTCTTTATTGTTTTAAATAGAATAAAAATTCTAGGTAGTAATAAATATACACAATATCTTATTAACATAAATTTACAATGCAGTATACTATTTTCAATCTGACTTATGGTCCATTTCCATCAATGTAGATTAACTTTGATCTCAATTTAACTTACTCTCTTTTTCTAATTTTTAGAACTAGAAAAGGATAAAGAGTAAATTAAACCGAGATCAATTAATCTACATTGATGAAAATGGATATTAGTCGCTCATGATAATTTTACTAAGTATGATAAATTGATGACGCTGTTTATACCATAAACAGTATGTAATGTCATCTATCAATAACATAAATGGCGAACGCAAGGCAAGAGACTCATGAGTCAAAGGTTTCGAATTTTACTAGAATAAGTACATTTTTTTTAAACACGTTTTTTTTTAAGTACATTTTGTACATACAGGATTAAATAGTTACATGAAGATAAATTTCGTATATTATATAAGAAAATTTTATCTTGAATTGTAAAAATTTTACCTTGCAGTTTATAAAATGTCTTTATATTTAAAAAATTTCTATCGTTATTCATAATATTTAATAAGTTGCCAAGTTTATCACCATACATAATAAATTGTAGCAAATTTTGCGGTAAGATATAACAAAAAATTCTCTCCATGTATGATTCGAATCCGAACTATTCGAAAATTTCGAATCTAAGAAGTAATTCGAATACATATATTCACAATCTTATAAAATCATATAATTAATATTTTTCTTAGAGTATAGAAATCTTTCGTTATTATTTATATTAATGTTCAATTTAATAATTATTATATTGTTAATTAAAAATTATATATCAACGATTCGATTCGATTCGAATTTGAACAAAGAAATAAAATTCGATTTCAGTGTGTCTCTAATAATTCACTATATTCGTTTAGATCGCAAGAACAGTTTTACTATTCTTAACAATATATATTGAGATCTTCAATAAAAAATACTATAATACATTTAAATTTAATATTCGGCGGTATAGATAAAGAGAGACTGAAAAAGATGGTTTAAAAAAAAAATAAAAAAATAAAAAAATAAAAAAGAGAACACGTCTAAAGTGTCTCGTTCACCCTATCGATGATTCATGTGGATATTTTCAGAGATCGAGCGCGTAACCGTGTCCAATCACGTCACCTCGACTAACTGGAAGCGATTGAACCGAGGCAAGTCAAAGTCCGGGCAAGGGACGATGGTCAATCGGGTTTTCTATCAGCAGGTGAGCACGCCGGCGATGCAGAAGAGCACCGCGCGATTGATTCACAACAACAGGTACGCGACCACGTCGACTACCGCGGATCCGCGCGCTCCCTTAATCAAGGACCAGGGTAACGCCTTTAAGCATAACCGCAACGACAACCACCAGAACATCAAGGAGCGTAGCGACGCGTCTGCGATCATCGCCAACAAGAGAATCGTCTTGCCGCTCTGTCTCGTATTGTTCTCGACAGTACGATAAGACGTAAAGTGACGAGAACTACGGGAACTACGAGAACGACGACGACGACGACGATGACGACGATATAGCTACTCCTTCGCAAAAGAAATTACTTTGTGAGCCAGCATGGAATTGTGTTCATCGATCCGACGAACAGCGAGGATAAGAAGAAAGAAGCTTACGAGAAGACTCGCAAACGAAAAACGCGGTGGGAACGATTCTCAGACAACGACGACGAGGGATCGAAGGGCTGATGAAAGAACTAACTGTTCCGTTTAATTAGCCAGATCAACGTTCTTAGCAGCACGAGGGAAGATCGAAAGGGAAGCGAACACTTGAACGCTTTTACAGGGTAAGATCGAAAGAGAAGCGAATACTTGGCCGCATGGCAGGATAGAAACGGAGGGGGAGTCTGATCCGTTAATGCGAGTGAATGTTGCTCGAGATAACCGCTGCGGATTTTTACGGAAAGACGCTTACGAATGTATTTTTTATGACTCTTTTATCCGTTGCTAATGTGTGAAAAGTTCGAGGATGAAACGTGCTCTTTGGTTGAATTAAATATGTATTATTATCTGAATAATTTTAACTCTCGGACAGCAGAACACTCAACATGATTTATTTCAAGTCACAATAAAATTGAGTTTATTTTTATTGTAAATTGAACATTTTTTCGTCAAATATACCTTGTGTTGCAGCTATAAATCATTTGTTTCGATAATTAATAAGACAACATAAATTTGAAAATAAATATGAAATAATGTGACATATGATTGTTAAACAAGAAAAAAAATAAAAGATTCAGGCATTGCTGTCCGAGAGTTAAAAGTACGAAGAAGAGATTTTTATTATTCGAAGAGTGAGTGATTATTCCTTTTGTTTTAGGATTAATAGATACTTGGAGTAATTTCGTAACGTTAGCGTCGAAAGCCTTATATATGCAGGGTGTCTATCTGAAATGAGTTGTCACCATCGTTGACGACGGTCGGAGTCCGCAGAATTTATTAAACGCTTACGTGCGAATTGCAATCTTGATGCGCATAATATATATCTCGTAACGAGAGTGACGACTCAGTTAAACATCCGTTACATTGCCATTGTAATACGTCTTCATCAATGAATCACACGAACTTTCCAAGCAATTGTGCGATTGTACCCAAACGCAGACAAATAATTAGCATACTAATTTGTATGTAAGAGATAAGACGATATCTTTGTTTATTGTGATGTAAGAGAGAGCGAATCGATATTATACCTGGCATCATAGCGAGCGTTATCACGTCATATCCGAAAAATAAGATCCATATCTGTAGCACATATAATAGCATACCGAACACTTTAGGAGAATATTATAGGTCACTTCGGTTATTTTATGTATTTTTTTAAATTACATGTAGACAAATGTACCTTATATATGTCGGTAATGAAGCAAGACCACGTTATAGGTATAGCATAAGTGGTTAAACGCGAGGACTAACCGATGTATCCGCTTTTTAAATAAAACGCGTTAAATTAAACTCGGCTTCGCCAGTTTTTGTATAAGATATGCTCAGCTGCATCATCTCGAGAAATGCATGCGTGCATTTCAGTGATGATACATGTGTATGATGGGGTAGATAAATGTGTATGTTGTGTATAAAAATATGAGCAATCGACAGCAAATGATTTTATAATAATTTCTAGCAATATCAACGCAGAGATCATTTAGTTAATGTTCCTCGCAAAACTATGAACCATATCTTGCTCTGTAATTAAGGCGATTATATAAAACGATATCAAGCAATTCAACTCTCGGAGTCTTAAAGGCGGCAGAAGAGATAAAGTGATTCGACGCTTAAACAGCTATAATGTCTATCAATGGAGTACAAGTCTTAGTTACATCGCGCGGTTTACTGTCATGGAGAAGGTAGCATATCCCACACAGAGCAAAAATATGTTAAATGTATCTATTTAACGAACCCTGTATATCACAGAATGCTCAATATAATAACTTTACAATAACTATATTAAAAGAATGTTGTTGTTTATAGGAGACGGAAAAATATATTATGAGAATACAATGAGAAAATGTGCTCAAATTGGATGATAGAGCTTTGGAGGAAAAAAATGTGTTGACAAATAAGAAAAAAAAAACTATCATGCATTTAGCAGTGACGTTCGTTTTGAATTTAAGTCTAGCTTAAACGAGTGTATTTTTTATGTATTATTGAAACGGCAAATATAGCTGTTTGTCGACAAACGGATATCAAAACTGCTTTTTATTTTCTCACATCTCGGACCTTAGATACATAAATATATTAAGATATAATTTTGGAATACACACCAAAAATGCATTGGTCCAAGTGACTTATGTAGGAATGTTACGACCAAAATAAAATACTAAAGGCCATACAGACGCAACAGAAAGCCACATACGGGCTTTTTCTTTCACCAATCCTAGCACATTTCCAAAAAGTACCCTGAAAACTAAAATTATGATTTTATTAAATATATACAAAATATGTATAACAAATATAAGAATATATATTTAAACAATGTTTAATAAGTGTTTACATACCCAACCTTTCCTAGCCGTTTGTCAAACAAATTTGGTGCCAACGATCTAATATATGTGCAGGTGCATATTAATAACAATATTACAGTTAGCAGGCTCTGAAAATTAAATATGGCAGACTGCCAAAAAAATACATTAGTATGTTTGAAAAAATTTTCATATCTCAAGTTTAATGTTTGTAATATTGCTGAAATGCATATCATGCAATAACAACTGCATACTAACTGTTTATTTATCAAATAACAGTAACGGAATCTTAATCGCTATCTCTTTCGAATAAATATTTTTTCCTGATAATAATAATTCGCATTGTAATTCTGGTATTTAGCTTTAATCGTGTTGACAAAGATCGAACATCAGTGACATTATAGGTTACACGATCTTTCTCAAATGTAAATCACAATCTTGAAATGTTTGCAATTACCATAATGTTGAATCGAGCTTAAATCGGGAAACCGCAGATGAGTCAAGCTTGAAAAATCGCAGATAAATCGTCAAAGATTCTCTCGTAAACCGAGCGACGTATTATTCGACATCACTTTCATGTACGGCGCACAATGGCGCGCAGTTCCACGCGTTTTAGAAGCATCAGAGAGATCAGAGATTTCATTTTCGATTTGGACTAGAGAAAAGCTTGAGAGCGGCCATAGCCGCGATTTAGCTTAACTGAGACTTTGAAGCGCCTCTATAGCCATAAAATGTGGATATTGAACTACGTAGTCCAATATCTATGAAACCTGTAGGTAATATCCACACTTTTATGGTTTTCTTCCGTGTTATAACAAGGCGCCATTTCAAAATTACATGCATCTACATGAATTATTTATGTATTTATAATAATTTACATTGCTTGTATTGTCTATGTCTATATAATATTTCATCTAAACTATGATATTTTTATATTATTACACGGAAAAAATGATTTTGCTAAATTGTCTATATGAAAAAGATTCATGTAAACATAAGGTGAATTATAAATTGAATAACTCAGTATAGAAAAAGCAAGTTATAAAATTGTTAATATGTGACTTTAGTATTAATACAATAAATATATATATTATATTTAAAAAAAAAATAGAATATAATTTTCACTATTTCTCATAAAATCTGAATCTTCAATAGGGCTGTCTACAATATATGAGGTAAGTATTAAGACTAGAGTTGGAAAAATGTCAGGAAAAATGTCTATTCAAAAGAGATAGCGATGAAGATTCCGTTACTGTTAATTTGATAAATAAGCAGTTAGTATGCAGTAATTGCATGACACACAATTGAGCAACGTTACAAACTTTACATTTGAGAAATAAAAATTTTTTCAAACATACTAATGTATTTTTTTGGCAGTCTGCCATATTTAATTTTCAGAACCTGCTGACTAATATTGTTATTAATATGCACCTACACATATATCAGATAGTTGGCACTGATTTTGTTTGACAAACTGCTAGGAAAGGTTGGGTATGTAAACACATATTAAACATTGTTTAAATACATCTTCTTATATTTGATATACATATTTTGTATATATTTAATAAAATCATAATTTTAGTTTTTATATA
>QKQZ01050812.1:0-21112 GCA_003595255.1 Solenopsis fugax
GCCGCGCTCTGCGTTCGCCGTTCGGACGCGCGCACGGTAGCTCGCGCGTGGAACGCGAACGGCTCTCCTCTTTAACGCCCAAATTCCTCCTGCAAACTTTTTTCCATAAACCTCGCCGACGCGCCTTTCAAGAGACTCGACTATCTCGCACATCAGTTATAATAGACATCGATCATAAAATATTTGAAAATGTGTATCCTCTGACGTTAATTGAAATACGCCTTTCCCTCTCGGAGGGAAAAAGTTAGCTACTCTAGCAGAGCCAGTAGAGACAGAGAGTGCAATACCTCACAAATCCCCGAGTATTAAAGTTACAAAATGACTGCTGTTTCTACGATTTCAGTATCTGGTCTTGGAAGCCATCGCCAAATACTGAAATTTAATACAAGTTATTACTATATTGATCGATCGACAGGTTCTCCTCGCGGTTCGAGCGTGCAAAAGGACTTTCGAGATGAGCGATTCACGGTACGGATGCATGGAAAGGTCTCGAAACGTAGCTCGAAGCCTTCGCTACGTGAGAGTGTTGGAAAGAGCAAGATAGAGCGAGAAAGAGAGGGAGAGAGAAGCGTGTGCTCTCTCTTCATTCCTCTTGCCCTCGTCTCCCTTCACTCCACCCCCGCCAATAGCCCTAGTCGTTTCCAGCAAGTACTTCTATGTACCAACCATCTCCTACACGCTACCCTTATATACGTTGTATATTTACCTCCGCGGCATGTACGCGCGCGAGCGCACGTCTGCCTATGTACGTACGTATGTACGTTATGTATGTACACCGGGGCCCGCGCGGTACATAGGTCCGAGCGCCACATAAAAAGCACATGGGGCAGGTATAGCTCCGGCTGAAAATTATTCCGAGTATTTTCGAATTAGCGCGTCGGAAGCGGAGGAACCGCGCCGTTCGGTCGGACGCGCGGCGTGCACGGCTCTCGCACGCGAAATGCACTTTTCGCAACGAGGCGCCGCGATGCACAACGTCGTTCCTTGAACGCCGTCCGAAACGGCGCGGTACGGCGCCTCTCTCTCCTCTCATCACCGAGCACTGAAATTCCGCAGCGACGCGTTGTTGGCGACTGTACCCGGTTTCCCTTCACATACACACACACACACTCTCTCTCTCTCTCTCTCTCTCTCTCTCTCTCTCTCNCTCTCTCCCGCGGTATCGCACATACACACATAACGTTTTCGAGCAGCTCCGGAGAATTTTCGGAGTCGCCATTGTTGCCGGGGTAGATGGGCCGCGAGGCGGAATTATTCGCAGCGAGCGTGTTCGAGCGAGTTCACGAGCGAACGAGTAACTAAGGTGGCTCGATTTTTAAATTGCAAAAGCGCGCGCCGTCCACGTGTTTCAGATTCTGTTACGCGGAAAAATAAGAGAGCCGCGGCACCAAACGTGCCATTCGGATGGCACTTTGCATTTTGCGGATGCAAAATTAAGATTACCATTTGCGTGTCGATTAAAGGGACGATATTCTTTCTATCTACGCGACATCGACCGGCGTCGCGAATCTGGGGAAATCCGATCCGATTATTATTTTTTTTAATTAAATTGGAGCCACAAGATTCGCTGTACATTCGTGCCGTAAGTACGAGCGCGTGAATATGGTGTATGTAATGACTTTTGCATTAATCTCGATATTCATCGCCGCCATCAATTTCCTGCGTCGATGCGTTATTCGATTTGACCGCGAATATTGAATCGCCGATTATCGATCGTAATCGACTAATGAATAATGCCGATGACACTGCCGCTCGATGGATTTAATATTGCAGTTTTGATTTATCAAACACCTCTAAATAAATTTCTTTAATGAAAAGGAAAATACGTATATTAAATAAAAATAATACCGATATATATATAATTTTATCAGTCAATTTATATTCATTGTAAATTTATATTTAATTAACAACTTTCAATGCGGCTTTGTGTTGCGCTGCACGTCATATCTTATATAAGGTAGACCGATCTTTGCAGCCATAAAATTCCACGACTGTGCCATGGCAGTTGCCGGCTCGACTGTACAGCGAGGCTGGCGGTATCTTTTATCTCCTTTCAACTCGTGCGACCTTAGGAACACCGCCATGGTCGGCTGCAGGAACAGTCCGGGAAGCAAATTTGACAAATCACGACTACCGAAACGAAATGTCCTTCGAGGCGCCATTACTCCTTTCGTTTCGTCCGTTTTACCGTTTGGCCTTCGCGATTTTTTTCGAGTAACGTGGGTGTCTGATCTTTACGACATTCTAATTCGAATTTCTTTCTTCGTCGACGGCTACGTGCATCGTTCGCGAGAAACAAGAGAAAAGAATCGCTTCGCGGTGTGCATCGTCCTTTCGCGTAACGCCACCGTTTTCTCGAACATGTTCGAACAAGCTGCTTTCCCTCGGAATTTTTGAGTGACGCGTGTACGTAACATCGCTCCGGCGATGATGCACACTGGAATATAAGTTGCGTGAAGTTCCGCGGAAATCTTTCGTCCTAACCATCCCCGTCGCTCTATACCTCGGAACGCTCAAGAAACCCTCGCTATAGAGGCGGCATGATGAAATCGTACGACGCGAAAGTATCCCGGATGCGTGCAAGATTCGGCGAATATCACGAATGGAATATATTCTCGGCGCATCTAGTGGCTGGGCGAAAAAAATTCGGGGCGAGTATTCGCGTCTGTTATGTATATCTACGGGCGCGAAAAACCGGTAGAATACATGGTAAGGTTTCGCAATCATCCCTATTTTAGTAGCTTATTCTGAATATTAAAGTTGTAAAACACCTGACGCGCGATAGAGATAAAAATTCTTAATGTCGAGATCGCGATGGTTCTTCGATTTATACGAGCATTTATATGAACGTGTCGGACAATGATTATCCCATAGAGTTCGCGTGTTCACGCAATTACGCATACACGCGTACCGATCTGTCATCTATTATTGATTATCAGGTATTGATTATCGAAGATGGTAACCTACATTCAAACGTTTCCTTAAAGTGCTCTTTTCTCATACACGCTGATAAGCTCGCGGCTATTCAACCATGAATAAATTACCATCAAACAATCACAAATAATAAATTCCTTATATTTAATTGCATGTGAAAATCAGAATGTATTCATGTTCTTGTTAAAAGGTAACATCTGAGTTTTTTAGTACAAGCATAAATTTTTCGTTTTATATTTCAAATTATATAAAGTCACAAATAGTTAATATAATGTAATGAATAATAAATATAATATAATAAATGACAAATATGTATGGGCCATTAAAAATCAAGATAAAAGATTCGTCAATAAAATAAATAAAAACAATTAAAATCCACGTTCGTGATATGAGTTAATTACAATATATGTAATCATATTTTTTCTTTTTATCTTTTCTTATTTATAAGATATGTATGATTTAAAAAAATTTATAATCTATTGATCAAAAACTTAATCAATCATGTAAAATTAACAATATTTTTTTATATTTAAAAAATTGCCAAAATAATTTTATTAAATGTATCATATCTTCATGATGTTCATGATGTTAAAAAATATCTTTTATCCGTAATTTTCTTCATTTTTTCTCCTTTTCCTCATTTTTGATACATGTTAGTATATTTCTTTCCTACATCACATTTTTATACATATTTAATCTTGAAATAAAAAGAGATCAGATTTAAAATTTTATTCAACAGACACTTAAGAAGGGTGAAATAGTATCTCTCTTATACATATAAATCTTACAAATATTTTTCATTACATGTATTTATTTTTATTATAAATACATGTAAAACGTAAACATAATCTTCCATGCAATCTTTATTGTCTAATGTCAATTTTCACCAATGTAAACTAACTTTAATCTCGGTTTAACTTACTCTTTATCTTCTTTTAATTCTTAGAACTAAAAAAAGATAACGAATAAGTTAAACCAAGACAAAGTTAATTTGCATTGGTGAAAATGGACATAAGAGATACAAACATCATAAAGAAATTTAAATAAACGCTTAAAAAATATATTTTATCTGTAATTTTATTCATTGTTTTCTCGTTTTCTTTTTTTTTATTATCTGAACAATTATCTCAAAAACTTAATCACGTAAAATTAACAATATTTTTTATATTTAAAAAGTTGCCAAAATAATTTTATTAAATGTATATCTTCATGATGTTAAAAAATATCTTTTATCTGTAATTTTCTTCATTTTTTCTCCTTTTTCTTATTTTTCATTATCTGAGCAATTATCTGAAAAACTTCATCACATATAATTAATAACGCGTTTGATATTTAAAAAGTTGGCAAAATAATTTTATTAAATATATCATATCTTCATGTTGTTCATAATGTTAATAAATATTTTTATCTGTAATTTTAATCATTTTTTTTCTCTTTTTCCTTATTTTTCATTATCTATCTAAATAATTACCTAAAAAATTTAATTACGTATAATTAATAGCGTGTTTGATATTTAAAAAGTTGCCAGAATAATTTTATTAAATATATCGTATCTTCATGATGTTCTTAAACGTGTCTCTTGTATGAGAATTTCACCTAAAAACTTGGCCAAAAATGGAAAGGAATGATAAAGTTTTCATTAGAAAGATCACTCTATTATCTAACATTTTTTACCAAGCTTATTCTACCCATGAAATATTATTTTACGCTTGCGAGTGTATTTAAATAAACAGTAACATGCATGCATATTTCAAGATTAAACATTCTCTCTAAATCTCATAGAGTGAAACGTCACCATAAATAAAAGAGTGAAAATTGAGTCTGTGTAACTTTTCGAGCGATTTGACACTCTGATAAGAGTAAAAATTCACTCCTACAGTAAAAGTTGATTCTTTGTAATTTTTCAAGTGATTTTTCACTCTACGAGATTTAGAAAATATATATTTACTAACATACTTATCTTATTGTTAGCCCATCCATATTAACGCAACGAATCTATGAAAAATCTTTATTTTTTCGTATTCTACTCTTTCGATTCAATACTCACATCCTACGCGTATTCGACAATCTTGCTTTCATCTAATCTTTCAGATTAGATCTGTTAGATTTCATAGATCGTCGCCTCGATTATGAGATGAAAAATATTTCGTCACTCACCGGTCGACGTGTAGCGACGGTGGAGAGCGGTTGGACTGCGTCATAGTATAGATACTATGACTGCGTCGATCCATGTCGATATGTAAACCTGTAACGTGAAATGCATCTAGGTTAGGTTATAGCGAGGTTCAAGACAGTCGACGATAATCGCGGGGCAATTGTCGTGCACACAAAATCATCGCGGACGATCGATTCGAAGCGGCAAGAAACGTTGTCGAACGACAAAAGACTTACCCTGTGGCCGCTCTGCCGTCGGCCGACGCCTCCCCGGGCTTGCTTTTCCTCTCGAGCTTCCTCCTCGCGGGTTTCCTCCTTTCAGGCACACTCACAATACACACTCGCGAAAGCACTGCTAATTACGACCGCGCGAGCACTGCGTGCAACAACGCACTCCCGGCATCGCGTACGTTTCGTCATGTCGCTAACCTAATGGCTTCGGTACGACGCGACGCACTAGAGTCAGGTTAATGGCGGAATACGCGACCGAAAGTGCACGATCGAGAATGCTCGGCGTTGGAGAATGCATATCGCGCGCGAGTATCGCGTACCACGTACGATGTAAAAAAGGATCGACAGACCTCGTATGTTTACAGCCTGCAGTTACTTCTCGAAGCGTCGAAGCATCGTGCTGCCGTCGCTGTCCGAGTCGACGGCTCGCGCCAACCGTATCCGTGTTCCGACGGAAAAACACCGCGAAGACGGCAAGCTCGAGCCGAAACTGCTTCCGCTCAACACCCGCGTCCTGATTGATCGATAGATACCGCGACACAATATCAATTTGCGCCTGAATTGTTGACAAAAACACGCCGCGACACGAGGTCGATCCGTCCCGCGCGATTGTCCGTTGGAAACAGTGTCGCCAACCTTACCGTGATACAACGAGAAGCAAAGCGCGAAAGTCAAATCAGTGCGATCTGCGACGAGACATTTGATAACGTATAATTGAGATTCAATGTCGCATACACGCGGATATTATTATTATGATTATTAATATTATTGTTATTGTACAGTGAAACAATATTTTTTATGTTCAAGTAAATATAGTTATTTTTACATTGCTTCCTTGATTTAAAAAAATATTTTCAAAGTGTAAAAAAATTGTTTTATACTAGCTAATATTTATTTAAATGAGAAAAGTGATGTTAAAATAAATATATTTACTTGGACATAAAAAAACTTTTTTTTTCAATGTATATCTGAAATAATTTAGACGAAAACTTTCGCAAAATAATAACTTTTTTAAGATCAAAACGGTGCTTCATTCCTACCATCCTGGGTATATGGTATATATCTCGAATCTGTTTTTTTTTCATCTATTTAAATTAGTTCCAAAAATCTCTATAAATTTACGAATATAAATACATTTTCTGCACTGAAAAAAAAAGTCTGGTTATAACTAATTACCAAATGTAAAGTGAAATAGTATCAATTAAATATTTTGTCAATATAACCAAAAATTATTTTATTTTATTAAATGTTTAGTAAGTATTATCAAATCTGGTATAAGTTACTAAATATTTAGAAAAGTAAAATTATTTTTGGTTACATTGACCAAATATTTAATTGATACTATTTCACTATACATTTGGTAGTTATAAGCAGCCTTTTTTTCAGTGTGCTTTCTAGAACTTTCTGCTTCGTTGAAACTTTATTTTGGAAAATAATAATAAAATGTAGTACATAATTTAATAATCCCTCGAACTTGCTAGAAACTCGTACGAACAAGAATCAGTCGGGCACGAATATCGAGGATAGTATATAGGGAAAGGGTTAATAATAATATCTTTAGGCATGTACGCGATTAATAAACGATCGTTAGTTCTGTTATGTTCGAGGTACGTAGATGACACATTCTCGAATGTGCCATTCACATACCTCGAGCGGATAAATCGCGCGAGGCACGCATACAGCCGCAAAGTGTCGTAATGATCGTACAGATCCGCGAGTCTCGAAGGAGAATTCCGCACGGAACGGCACAAGCCGAGTCGAGTCGCGCCGCGCGAACGTAAACAAAGTGACCTTGCAAACAACGGGCCGCTGAAATACTACATACGCACCAGTCGCGTTGTCGCCGTTGTTGAAATGTTTAATCCATACGTTACTAAATAATCTCGATCGATCGCGCGTGCCGACAACTGTCGTTTACGAGGAAGAATGGTGGTTACCCGACGTCGCGAGAATGGAAAGTGTGTGTGCGTACGCACGTGTTTTTCGCGATAGCGTGCAAAAAAACGAGCATCGAGCGACTCTACGTAAAAAAGTCAGTTCGCCCCGTTGTCGGGAGACATTGTGACCGAATGTATCGCGAGTGTCAGACTACCCATCGCGGATTGGTAGTGAGTGATTGTTCGCGGACGCGTTCGGATGTTCGGAAGCTCCTGTCGCGACCGCGCTTCGCGAGATAATGAGGGCTACAGAGCCGACGGAGCGAGGCACGCGCGTGGCGAGGCCTCCGTCGCCTACGCACTTGAGTCTCGGTACGCGCGCGGACAACAACAAAGGTGACTGTAAACACAACGGCGCGCCCTACTCTCTGCTCTCCGGCGAATAATCGTGGCGAGGTCGCGACAGCGCGCAGCGGAAGCATCCCAGCGTTATCAATGAAATATTTGGCGAGAATAAGCCGAATGCTCCGTTCCTTGCGTTTCAGCACAAGGTAAATATTTAACAGCTTCATGCTAGATGTAATGTTTGTCCGACAAATCGAGATGTACTTTTGCCTTGATCAAGAAAATATTTGCGCGTGAATTAATGTTTATTAGATATTACTACGTTCTGAAAGGAACGATAACGCGCGATAAACCCGGAATCGCGATACTTAAATATGAGATAAAATCGACGCATAATACGACGTTTAAATCTCGACTTCTCAGGTTATTAAATTTACATGATTTTACTATTCTCGAGACATAAGAAATTGAATAAAAATTATTAATAACAAACCAGGTTCTACATATGAATGCTCGTCTGAGCAAAAAAATATAGACGCCTCGTTAATATATATTAGATTTAATAATTTTCTCAAGTGACATAATTAATCACCTGTTTAAATTTGTAAAATATGTAGAAAAATAAATAATTCACATATATAACGGTTGCAATTCGTTATTAATAACTGATTTATCAATAACTGATTTATCGCCACAGAGAAAATATACATACGCATAAGTAATCAATCTCTAGAGATAAAGTTAAGCAGTTAAGTCATTAAAGGATGACAGATTGGTACACGTATAATTATGAGCTTTATACGATATGAATATTTTTAATTATTTATAAATCAATAATTATTGTATACATAGTATTATAAACTCTCTCTCTCTCTCTCTCTGCAATTCTATTACATAAAATTATTATATAAAATAGTGATTTTACTGCATGTATAGAAAACTTCAATGCTTACTAAAATTTTTTAAAAATAATGATAAATTAACAATTTAAATAAACTTTCAAAATATAATTGTAAAATAATCCGTGTTATATCAAATATGCAAATGTCTTTAAAAATCAAAAAATGAACTAATGAAAGACCGTTTTAGTGTACATCTTACGAATATTTTTCTGTAAATTATACTCAATTATATTTAAAAGCGCTCAAGTACGACATTGCGAGATAATACGAAAATGTAATGTTCTAACATAAGTTTCCTTAAATAATAATGTACCCCGACATGAATCATTCAGCGGGCTACTGCACGAAAATCTACCGTTTTTAAAACTATGCACTTACGTGCGGTATGCCCTTGCAACGCTTTCGCGAATACAACTTTTTCTCGCTTTTTTCAGTTGGTAGCAACTTTTTCGTGAAAGAAAGAGAGAGAGACGAAAACGCGCGTACTACAATTATGAGGATTAGCAGCGCATTTTAACAGCGTAATTTCTTGCGCGATAGAAGATTTCGCGGAAATAAACCCCGCTGCAGAGGAAGCTGTTAATTTATTTAGTCAGTCCCTTTTGCAGGATAATCGATCGCATTAAAAGGACTTACATTAATCCGGTTTTGATCAGTTTTAATTTTTGTTAACCCTAATTCGTCAGAGTCTTGTTAAATCTTTTTTATAGCTTGGAAATTGATATTTGATCAATGTTGTTTCGAATGAATTGATATTTAATCAAGTTTTTATCAGCTTTTATCAAATTTTTGTTAACCCTAATTCGTCAGAGTCTCGTTAAATCTTTTTTACAGCTTGAAAATTGATATTTGACTCGACTAGACGCCTGCAGCGTATTATTTATTTTTTTCATCTTTCACGCAGAAAATAATTTTTATATACGACGATACGATTTACAGTTTTTTAAGTGCTCCGAGATATGGTTAAAAAAAGGCAAATAAAGCGGAAAATATAGTGGAGACTTTCCTCGTGAATGTAATATCGATCGAAACAAGCTCGGAACTACTTTTATCAGATAAAAAGATCATGTTGAAAAATAATATTGGTTGCAAATTATATTTCACGTCGTGTTTCCGATATGTCACGTTTGAGAGCAATGTGAGAGAGAGAGACAGATAGTTCGTGTGCTGTCGAAGGGCTCCTCCCCGCGAGAAATATAGCAACATAATTGAGTGTAATTTATAAATCAGAACCCTCGTCCTCACGACGGCGAAGGAAAAAAAGAAGAGGAAAGAGAGAGGTCCCTCTTGCCTTTTCTTCCCTTTTAACGAGGCCGTCAACGGATAAATGTTTGTTATGGAAGTGCAACGAATGATTCTGACAACTCACGGAAGGAAATAAATCTAACTTAGTCCGCTTCGGTCGTTTTATCGAATCGTAAAGACTCCCAGAGAGCTGCAACATTTTACGTAACTATTTCGCCGTCACTCACTTTTTTCTGTCACATTGCAGTTGTCTTTCGCAGTCGTTTGTAAGACACGTTTGTCTGCCGGCTGATCGCAAGCAGCACGCAGAAATTATATTACACGTCAGCTTGTGTAATTAAAGTTTCAATTCCCCGGAGTGTCCTTTGATGCGAAACGCAATAAATCCAGTTGCGTGAATATATGATAATTTATGTAATGTGTTAAACATGCATATGCACGTTATATCGCGATGTTGTAACTTTTAAACGCTTACTCATGTAAGACACGCTGATAAAAAAAAAAAAGAGAAACGAACGCAAATAACTATTGTAATTATTGCGTTGCAAATATTTGTTAAAAATTACTCCTCCTGTCCGAACACGCGTAATACTGAACTTAGTGTCATATTTAATAAAATCGTCACGTCGAGATACTGTGTTTAACGGAGAAATAAATTGTCACGTAGGAGGCATGCGCTCCCCACCTCGCATAAAAATTATCGCCGACTTAATGACCCGAAAATTGATATTTATCTTCAATTCGATTCCGCGTGTGATATTTCGCGCCGATTTAAATTCGCATTCGTTAATTCCTTACTTCGGTTCACCTTGTACGGGGACTTATCGGTGCGTACGCGCCGGTGCGCGATGCATTCGAAGGTTCCTTTGACACAAATAGATAACGGCTGATAAACGAGTTAATTTGCAGATACGCCTTTCAGAGACGAGCGTAACCGCTCGTATGAATCACTGCGCTGAAACAGATCTTGTCGAACGTCACGTTTCGCTCGTCAGAGACAAGACAAATGGCAATGACTGAATGGTCCCTATCATCGGCATTAATTTTGAAATTCGTCATTATTTCCGTTCCGCGTACATCGCAAATTGCCTTAATGCACTCCATACGACTGGTACTATACGCTATAATGTATTGTGCTCGCGAAAAAAAAAAAAAAGAGAGACTCGACCTTGAGACGCGTAGCCTTGACGTAAATTCTTTAAAAATACATAGAAGAGAGATGGGGAGGGCACGAATTCTCCGTCGCAGAATTCTTGCGCGTCATCGAGTGACTGGTGTCTAGCTAGGTTTTCAGGTATATATATGAGGCTCGTGTTACGAGCAGGAGCACAGTTCGCCGAAGACGACAAAGTGCGAGGCAAGAAGACGCGCGCTCGCACGTGCTGGCGCGGGAAACTTCTTTCCTTTCATCCAGACGCGGCCGTGCAATATTGATAGACTCTCGTCTCTAGATAATGGCGGACTATTGCGCGGACTGTAATTGCACGGTAGAAACGCTTTAAAGCCCCGTTTGTCCTCCCTCCAACGCCGCGGATAAACGACGTGCGTGGAGAAACGACGAACGGTGGATTCCTCTCTCCCTCGCTCCTTCTCGCTCTCTCTCCCTCCCTCTCGGGGGAGATCTATAATAATTACGATATTTAGACCCCGACATGACGTTATTACCCGAGTTGGCCGTGAGTCTGCTTCTACCTTTTTCTTTCCTTCCTGTAATGACAGCCGCGTAAATTCGCGGTGAATATATGTATTCGTCGTCGTCGTGGTCGTGCGTCACGCATATAATCAGAGGCAAAACGCATTCAAAGCAAGACATCGTATGATTAAACAGGTTGAAATCATTTGTGGAACCCGGTGCTTTACCAATTACGACGCGAGGGCCGGCTTATTATCCGCGAATGCGGTATTAATTCGTTCGCCGGAGTAAGAAATAACGAGATCATAAATTGCACATCGATAAATAACGCGCGCATCGACGACGATTAATTAATAAATATAAATTCGCGCTGCTCCCGTTCCGCAGCTTAAAAGCTGTCGGTATTTTTTTTCCCCTGTAACATGTGTATGTATGCACACATCTGTTATTAATAAATATTAAAAAATATTTATTATCCCTTTATGAAAATAATATAATTATTCAATAAAATCTGTAACGAAATGTTTGTTTACAAGCAGTGTTTTGGTAATGAAAAAAGATTTAACATCACATAATAAATTTTTGATATGAAAAAAATAATATATAAGTAAATAAATATTCACGTTCGCAAAAAAAAATAGATTCTGCTTGTACTTGTTGAAAATTAAAACTGTCGAACATCGTGCATTAATAAATAATAAATCTCCTCGACATTATATGAGATAATTGAAATAGTAGATTATAAAGTAGAAACGGATATATTAATTGAAGTTTATAGAAGACTACATCGAATGTCTAACTCGAGATTTTGTTTGACATTGTCGTTTCCGACAGAATTTTTGCAAATTCTACAATTGCATTTAAAAACATATATATCGCACAATTGCGACCCCGCACACCCCCCACCCCTTTCTCGTCCCATTCGTTGTCCTATGTCGTTGGAGAGATGCGAGGTAAAAATACCCGAAAGGATAAATATTCTCGAGTGATAGCGTTTAAAACTGATATCGCCGATAAAACGCCACGCTCTCCCATATTAATGCGTCGACAACAAAAACATTTTTTCGCCTATTAGCTCCGGTTTGGCGGCTCGCGGCGCTAAAATGATATTGAATGCGCAGGTATGAAATTAAAATGGCTCGCGTACAATACACACGGCCGGCGGCGCGTCCCTGTTTTCGCTCGCGATTTCGAAAATGCGCATCCGGATTTTAATATATAGACGGAAATAATGGAAAAGAGCCGAGATATTAAATATCGTCGCGCGCGTGCCGCGATATTTACGTTTAGTCTCGCGCAAAATATTTGCGCCGCCGTTGAATCCGCGCGCGGGTGTATTACACGTATCACATGAACCCGAAAACGACAACAACAACAATCTACGCCACCGGGAGGAGGCACTGTACACCGTTGTGCCGTAGCCTACACCGCCGACGTCAATGGTTCATCGAATGACTTTCCCCAGTGTCGGGTGACAGAGCTTTTAGAATCCATCCATGAGTAAACCAACCCGATGACTGCGAACGTATTACTACTATATCCGGGGTATCGTCCCATCTCCCCCCCCTCCCCCGTCCCTCCTTCCCTCTTCCTCATCCCGCCCACCACGAATCGCGCGAGGGTGTAATGGAAATGATTTACCGTTTTATCATGATATATATGATATGTATCGTATATACTTCATTAAATCCACTATTACTTGACAATATATTTATACGCGACTAGACGTGAAACATTAAACACGGAAATACATACAGATTTCACGTGACTTCGTTACGCAAAATGGATATCATAAAATGAATGTTCTTCTCTTTCAGTCGAAAGACAAAAGAAAAAAATTAAAATTATTTCTCTAGCAATATTTTATGCGTAAATATGCGATACAAAATTTGTAGGTGCGTTACTCGGTTGGCAGGAAAAACCCGAGGGAAAAACTAGAAAAAAATTTTGTTCGCTCTTCTTTCACGAAAATGAACGTGACGTTTCTCGAGTGAAACTCCACGCGTCTCTTTGCAGAGATGAGGTCTGATCGCGCATGATTGTATTCGGAGACGAATTAAGCTGCTAATTGCGACTTCCCATGAGGATAATCTCACCTCATTAGATAAACCTGACATTGCCGCACATCGGTTCTATACGCGCGAGGCTCAATAACGTCAAAGACCATAATTGCCCGATTCCGCAGCCGTACGGAATGGAGCTCGCATCCGTACAAGCTCGAAACGCGAGATATCGAAAGCGGCAAAGATATGGCCTTTTCCTACATAACTCCGACCTAGATTCTTGATGATTTTATCTTCGCTTTCGAGCTTCATTGATTTTGTAACTTGAAATCGACATGTGAATTTGGAGTTGCGTTTAAAAATCGCACACGATAGAAATAGAGATGTATGAACTATGCGAATACAAATCCAATCAGGTAAGGTTCGGATTTGAATTTCTATAATTTAATTCCAAGTTTGAGAATTTCGGTTCTAAAAGTTTCGAATTACTAATATATTGACAATTTTATAAAATTATTTTTAAAGTGACGTTATATAATTAAAATTTTATTTCTTACTCGGAAATATTTTGTATTGTCTACACTGAAAAAAGTTGTGAACTTGACTAAAATTGTCAACCTGATTATATTTTTTCAATTCAAGTATTTGTGTATTTAAGTTAAATATATAAATAAAAGTTCTTAATTAAAGTTCAAATATTTTATGTATTTGAATTAAATACATAAATATTTGAACTGAAAAAATTTCATCAAGTTGAAAAATTTAGTCAATCAAACTTATTTTTCTTAGCGTATGTATTAAAATTCAACGTAACAATAATTGTTAATTAAAATATTGCTTACGATTCGAGTCGGCGTCAAAAAATCCCGATTCGCGACATCTCTAGATAGAAACTCTGTTCAGAAGTCTCATAGTAGAACCTGTCATACTGTGTTGCAACGGTAATTAGAAGTGTAGAGAAATTTGTCGGTTTCATCCGGGACACCGCATAGATCTCAACGAGGCGCATCCTCTTTTGCAATACGGAAAACAACAAGTGATTAGTTACTTTCAGGATATAATTATATCTACGCGTGCTTATGCGCAAACCCGTCTCCGTAATCTTTGCTATTTATAATCTCAATGGCATCCCCCATCTCGCCTCGCTGTAACATACCGCAAATGATTCTTTTTTTGCCACTGGGTCTTTCTTCAAATGTCGTCGACGTAATTGTCGTCATTAAAGCAGTTGTTATATGTCTTTTCGCCTTCCACCCAGAAGTGATATCTGTATAAACTGTCCCTAACTAATAGCTTGCATATCAAACAGAAAAGAAAAACCTCTCGCACACACGATTTATGTAACGCAGGTAACGTTTACTTGTTAACCCTGTCGTCGCATATAAAAATACAGCAGTGGTGACACATACACATATACTCTCGCGGCGGTAAAGAAAGCTCGAAGAAACGATCGATCAAGGCGTCGCTAATCTACATGGGAATAATAAACGTGGCCAATGCACCGTAATCGCGGTGCACATGCTTGCGCCTCGCGCGTTTTAAAAAAAAAAGGGCGGCTCAACGGTGCCGCGGCGGAAAGGTTAATACCAGTTAAAGTTCAACCATGTTCCCGACGAGAACGCGGCGGCGTGCTGACGATCAGGTATCGATGCCTCGCAACGTCGTCGTAACGACGACACGACCGTTCCTCGCTCGGCTACGCGCGATAATTAAGTGTCGCCCGTACGACGGCGGCTCGTCCCGCGGCTCGTCCCGCGGCCTCTAATATCGCGACCGTCCGATAATATCTGTAATTCGCGCAAAACGATTTCGACGCGCGTGGCAACGGTACGAGCGCGCACCGTGTGCCTCATAATTAGTCGGGAGACTGAGAGACGGCGGAATAGAGAGAGGACGCGATCATAATTGCCGCTCGCGCGTCCGCGGCCGGGCACAATCAATTAAATGGTGCGCGCGTTCGCCGTCGCGAGACGGAACGGGATTCCCCCCCATGCGCCCCTATTATAAATCGACATTCCTTTTTTTCTCCCCCCTCCCCCACCCTCTCGAATAATCCCTAATTGAGTGGTCTGCGTGTATATCGGAAAGATAAATTTTGAAAAATCGACGTTGCGCCCCATGATAAATGCAAATTGCCCATCTGGACGCTGGGATTATCAGCGCGAGCATTAATTTCCTAAAATTCATACGTTCTCCTTCAGCTTTCGAAAAAAATTTCAAGAGGTTTTAATAAAATAAAGAGGACGGTGCTATCGCGCGACTGTTAAATGAAGTCGTGCAACAACATGCGTTATCGCCGCTGCATCAGCATTGTATTTAAATTGTTAATACGTATCTTTATTATCGCGTTCGTGACGTAATCGAGATCGATACGTCCGCGTCGCGCAGTTGAACGTAAATTAAATGGCGTATTACCTTACGCACCTTATCGTGCCTCCTGCGAATTTTTTAGCGTACACAACAATAATTACTCTTCGATAACCGGCGCTGCCGCCGTCGTCGCGGTAGCGCTTTTTAACCAACTTGCACGACGCTTCCCTCTCGCGCGAAGTTTTAATGAAATGAAAGGAAAAACTCGGGATAAAGTTGAGGCGCCATGTTACGTCACATGAACTAAAACTTATAAAACTTGCGCAGTCTTCATCCACTTGTCTTGTCTGTGTACTAACTTTAAGAAATACGGGAGCAGACCGGGATATTTGCGTGATAACCGCGCAAAGAAATTAATATATGTAATAAAAAAAATAAAATAAAATAAAGTGCGCGACGTGCAATCCGAAATCGCGGCGCGAGCGTGAACGTAAATTAAAGCAGAAGAGATTTACAATCCCTTTTTGCTACCGACATAAATGAAAACATGCACAAGAAACTATCTTGATAAAGGACAATCACATTACGGAAATTTTAATTAGAGAAAAACCGTTTCCGGCTCTTTCCCTCTTTTAAATATGACAGCGAAGAGCTAACTAAAAGAACATTACAGCTAATTTGAAAATTAATTAAATTAAGTACCGCTTTCGTAATGGGTTTGTCAAATGTAATATTCGATATTTTCAATATCAAAGGAAAATTCGATAAAATGTTAAATTATGTTGGAAAAACGCTGACAAAAGGATATTGAAATAATACGTAATTAGCTCCTAGATTATTGATTGGTCGTTTTAATGAGAAGTTAAATTTACGAAATTATATGTACACATGCTTAAGATTGATTAAATAACTATGCGGGAAAATTACGGTAATCCCGTTATCACATTCCACGTCGGTTTTAACGATGTGACGCGATGCATATGTCCGACGAAATCGTTAAATCTTAAAAGATAGCTTATCATTAAATAGACAATCGAACAGTATTACCTGTTGCTGCATACCAGGCACTAGTGCATATTGGTGTTCCATCATAACATCCGGGTCTGAAAAGCAAAAACATTTCAAAATAAGTACAATACATATACGAATAATGGTGATACTTAATATAATTTTACAATTTTTAATCATATTGATAACACAATTGAAAGACGAGTATCTGAAGAGTTTGCGTAATGTGCGATTGTTTAGAAATTTTGTTTCTGTTTTCAGGTATCCGTCACCGGTACAGAACGGAGGACCAAATGGCACGACGACAATGACTTGCACGAGTTCTCAAGGTAAGGATAAAAAAAAACCCCGCAAAATCGGACATCGCGCTATGACATCGGCGCGGATCTCGCTCTCCGCAAAAGATTCGAAAACAATTCCGCTAATTCAATATGCCGCGCAACATTCGCGCGTTCGTTGCATTTAATTACTACCGACCGCGCACTGGCAATAAAGCCGCCGCGACTCGCAATAAAAGAGTGGAGAGAAAGAGAGAGATAGAAAGCGTGAGAGAGAATAGGAGAGAGAGAGAGAGAGAGAGAGAGAAAGCGAGCGGCATGCCGGTACTCATTAATTAGCGGGTCCCGAAAAAAATTGCTCGGCGAAATTTTCTTCCGATTAAATTAGCGTTGCATTAAATTTATTGGCTGAATTCTCTTTCATAAACCGGCGTGCGCGAGTCGATCGCGTGCGCGATTCGCGGTTCTCTCTCGCTCGTTCGCTCGCTCACGCCGCACGCACAAGCCCTCGTACGTGTATAATTTGCAAATATCAAACGTCAGGCGAATATTTGAAAAATATTGACTCTGGTATTTTAGCCGGGCTGCGGCGCGGCCGGGCAGTTCTCTCGGCGCAAAAGAGGGGGAAAAAAATTATCCGCCTCATGACGATTCAATATCCTGCGATTATCGCGGCAAAAGGATACCCAGAGAGAGAGAGAGAGANAGAGAGAGAGAGAGAGAGAGAGAGAGAGAGAGAGAGAGAGAGAGAGAGGAAGGTATCCACGCGCGAGGATCAGATACAATATTAATTTTATATTTTTCGCCACTGTGTGACACAAGCGTGTGCGCGCGAGTGGTGAGAGAAAGAGAGAATAAACGCGCGCGCGTGCGACGAACATGCGGTCGCACCGCGACTCACACGCACGCACGCACGTGCGTGCGTGCACGTATGTACACGCCGCACGCTGCAAAAAGCTCGTCCCCGCGTTTATTCGCGATTGCGAGCGAGCCATTAAACAGATTCGCATGGAATTTCACGACGAAAAAGGGTCGGCGAGCGCGCACGGGGCGCTCGGAAATTGCGCGGAACGCGCAATCAATGAAAAAGCTTCATTTCAACGCGAGCTTATTACGAAATTAATTTTCATTATAATGGGATTCTCGTAAGTATCACGCGCCCTTCTGTATTTTCGCGATGCTTTTGTACCGCCTATATTTGCCGTATATACGAGAGATACGCAGCATCCTAGATATCTCGAGAGATCTCTTTTCGCGACGGGATAGAAAAGGATATCGCGGGCCCCTTTATACGAGTATAAAAGGTAAACAAAATAATGTGAACACCTGGGAAATACGCCACTTATTTTATTAATAAGAGGTTATTAATAAGAGTTTGTCCCTTCATTTGTCTTAATACAGATTTTATCCTTTTTTTTGGAATAAAGTTATATAATACTTAAATAGTCACCAGTGTAATGTATGTCATTCTATCTATCTCATTCTATTATTACATCTTAGTCTTCTAACAGAATACCTTTTAAGAGATATTGGAGGGAAAAATCTATTTTATCACTCTACCTTTCAAATTTGCTCACGAGGACTTTGTGATATTTAAGTCAGACAGTTACGTTGGAAAAACATGGAAGTTTTGAGGACAATTTTGGAAAAATGAGAACCAAATTTCCTCCTCCGATATCACTTATATAATTAACTGAAAGATGTTCCACTAAAAGAATAGTAGAACATTCCATTGGTGACTATGCAAGCATTGTATGACTTTATTCCAAACAAGGATGAAATTTGTGTTAAAGACAAATGCACTGAAAGAAAAAATTATTAAATTTTAATAAATATTTATTTGAATAGTACTAATAATATATGTATTTACAGTACATAAATATTTCAATAGTACTGTTCGAACAAATATTTATTAAAATTTAGTAATTGGTAAATTAATCTCTTATTAATAAAAAGAAAAGTAGTGTACTTCCTCAGTGTTCAATATATTAACCATTCTCTGTAACTCCAATTTTCGCCACGAAATTAAGACTCTCGCTAATAATTATTCGATGAGTAATTTGGCGGGAATCCGCGAGGAAAGATCGAATCATGTGCAGGAAGCATGATAAAGCAGGCGATATATTCACGTTAGGTCGCGAAGCCGGGTCGATATTGCCGGCAATTGGCGCGAAATTGTAAAAAAATATTTCCCGAGAGCGAGACCGATCCGGACAGGTCGGCATAGGGCGCGCGTTATCGCCGATGCGTGTGGCGGGCGCACGACAATCGTGCCGAAATATACGCGCACGGGGCAAAATCCGAGGCCAATTACAAACGCGCCGCGTCTCACCGGGCTGTCAGTCATCAATCCGCGGAATATTTTTCTCTGGGTCAATTGAACAATTCTACGCGTCGTCGGACAGCGAGCGGATGGGCGCGAGTGGGCTGGGTTTTAATGTATTTGCCGTTACCGGGGGCTTTCAACGGCTAACCGGTAAATCTTCTGACGAGCGATTAACTCGTTTCTCTCGGTACTCCTCAGCTATTAAATTACCATCGACGATACCGCCGGCAATAAAACTTGTTCAGGGTGATACTAAACCGAGCGAAAGGTTGCGGTTCGGCCCAAGGATTATACAATAATCTCTTAAATCACTTAAATGCCTCGTTTATTTATTCCCCATCAAATTATCGGCATTACTTTGAGCTTTATTACCGCGGTGTATTATGGAATTGATTGACAATGTCTTTAATGACGTTTCACTCTTTACTGCCAGCTGCTTCTTCGTGGCTATGGTAAAACGACGTGCTCATTTTCATACTGAATGACTATTTTCGCAGTCGATAGAAAAATAGGCAAAACACCTTTCTTTAAACGCGCAATTAAATCAAATGAAACGTAGATATGAAACTTTCGTCAGTCGATAAAAAGCGTGCTCGTATCGAGTGCTCTTAGAACTTCATTTAGAAAGTACGAAAGGTTACTTTGCACAATCTTGTCAAGAATTATTTTTCATCGGGGATACACACAGCGGTAAATTTCGTCCCGGCGCGGCGCGGCGGGAAGCCGTGGGAGAAAGTTACAACTTATCGAGCTTTCCTCCCTCGTTTTCAAAGCCGTAGAAAAGATAAATTTGATCGTTTGAAGAAGTTTGCGAACGAATATCGAAAGTTCGAAGCGCGCACTTTGATTCCGGGCAAACCGCCCCGGCAGCTGTGTTTAGCGGGCAGAAAATTCAACTGGTGCCTGTTTACCTGTAGCTGCCGAGATTAGAGCAAGACTCCGGCACTCGATGAATCACTCATTCACTCTCTCTCTCTCTCTCTCTCTCTCTCTCTCTCTCTCTCTCTCTCTCTCTCTCTCTCTCTCTCTCTCTCTCTCTCTCTCTCTCTCTCTCTCTCTCTCTCTCTCTCTCTCTCTCTCTCTCTCTCTCTCTCTCTCTCTCTCTCTCTCTCTCTCTCTCTCTCTCTCTCTCTCTCTCTCTCTCTCTCTCTCTCTCTCTCTCTCTCTCTCTCTCTCTCTCTCTCTCTCTCTCTCTCTCTCTCTCTCTCTCTCTCTCTCTCTCTCTCTCTCTCTCTCTCTCTCTCTCTCTCTCTCTCTCTCTCTCTCTCTCTCTCTCTCTCTCTCTCTCTCTCTCTCTCTCTCTCTCTCTCTCTCTCTCTCTCTCTCTCTCTCTCTCTCTCTCTCTCTCTCTCTCTCTCTCTCTCTCTCTCTCTCTCTCTCTCTCTCTCTCTCTCTCTCTCTCTCTCTCGGTTACGCGATGGAAGTATTTCACAATACGCCGGGGACGGAGATGAGTGACACAAGTTCCTGCGCGAATTAATAGCGCGATAATTCGAGCTAGTTAACGTGTACGTACGCGGGGGGGAAAATAGAAGAAACACTCGGGGAATGATTAACGAGCCGTCGCGCGGGAGTCTGACGTCTGTGTTGCGCCGAGGAACTAAAATTAGGCGAAAGAAGCCTTGTTCCACGATTTATCATGATGTAAACACAATATTAATATTATTAAGTAATACGTGATTTAATCGGTGTTCTTCCTGAACATCAGAAAATAATCCACTCTCTCAAGGGTTCATTCTTCTTTCTTTATAACTTATTATTATTCGGGGATGCACAGAAAACAAATTAGTACAGTTTTTTCAGGGGGGGGGAAGGGGTCTAACATCAAGATGCAAGTTAGCATCGTCAATTATTAAATTGTTTCTA
>QKQZ01050813.1:0-68790 GCA_003595255.1 Solenopsis fugax
CGGCGTGGCGCGGCGGCCGACAATATTTTAGCCAGCAGTAGCTTTATGACCAGAGGTTACGAGCCAGGAAGAGCCATAACGCCTCGTATCTTCCCTGCCCTCGCCGCCCCCTTCGGCGTTCCTTGCATTTGCGGGAAAGCTCGGCACGGGTGCCAATTCCTAGGAGCGTATCGGACCATAAACTGGAAACGTGATGTATGTTACCTTGTGCCCTGCAACCCTTTTCCCCCTTTTCCCCCCCTTTTCACGGCACCACCCACTTTCATCCCGGCCGTTCGTCCGATTCCGTCCACACTCTCGCGCAAAACATGTCCGTACTCGGCTCTCTCGTTACTCTCAATACGTGCCGGCGCGAAATTCGTTGCACCTCGCTGACAAAGCGTCCCTCCCCTTCCCCCTACCCCTACTACCTGTCCCCGTCGGGTTGGCGTGAATTTTTCTCTCGTTCGCCGCAACGAAAACGCGACGGGAGCACGGAAAACACCCGCGACGGCTTGGAAAGAATCGAGAGGCGACGAGATTAAAATTTTCCACGCGTTCGTTTTTTCGGTGTCGGTTCGATCGCACTTGATAAATATTGTGACATCATCGGTATACCATAGACACCGAAAATTGATTCGTTTCGCGGCGCGACGCGGCGCATCGCGTCGCGTCGAGGAGAAAGCGGAGAGAGCGTTTGCGCGGGTTTTTCAACTTCCGGTTCCCGCGGGCCGCCGCTGCGGTCGGAGGACAAGACACATCGTGTGCGAGGATATGTGCACAGACGTGCATTCAATTAGGGAATATTATTCCCAGCCGAGTAACGACGGGGCTCGTTATTGTCGCGCGCGTTGCCGCGATTCTTGTCTCGATATCGGCGATAAGTGGGACACCGGGCGCGCAGAAAATGGCACGCCAATATGAATAAATTAAACTATCCCGTCGGGCTGTATATCGCATAAGCACGAGTCGTAACACTCAGAGGCACGGTAATGAGAGTAAATCACGGATTTATCGTCGCCCGTCGGAGATTATACGGTAAACACGTACGCGGTTTATCGTCGGTAACTGCGCCATGCCATCGTGAACGAGCGCGCGCGCACGTGACGGCCCATATTTTTCGTCACCTAAATGCCGAAGGGGGAAGTTTCAACACCGATATAATATTACTGTCCTATTCACTCTCGGCGACCTTTCCTGATGCAGACCTGTCCTCTCTCTCTCTCCGCCGCGCCGCGTATATGCCGCTTGTCCAGTGGCGTAGCCACCGCAGCTGGCCATTTTACAAGCGAATTTAACACGTTGATATTTGCGGGACAATATTTGTCGTTTCCGCGCGGACAGATTTCGTGCGAATCACCGATTTATTGTCCTTTAAAGTCCGCCTGGGTTATGGAGTTTTTAAATAAAATTCAGGGGATATTCTAGGCTTTATGTGATGGTATTTTTTTATCATCGCGTGCTATCCAAGGAATGATGAAAAGTACCATCATAATCTATAAAAATCAATAAATATTTCTATAAAAGTTGCATATTAATGACGCTTCAACACTTTTCTATAAAAAAAAATTCTTGAAAGCATGCCTTTTTTCGGATTCAACGGAGTAGAATAATCCTCTTAAGAACGAGCCGCTCTTTCAGAAAGAAAAATCTCGCAGTTTGATATATTTCTTTATAATCTTATAATTCTGTATAAATTATTAGTCAGTTTAACTATTATAATAAATAGTGATCCGCTTCTTAGATCGTGCACGTAACCCGAGCATCATAACGAATGTGATAACGGCGTCCGGTAATGACCGAACTTTTATGCAGCATTGTACAACATAATCTCGAAAGGCGATACACGCTTTATCATTTCGGAAAGAAATTTATGAAACAACTTGGATCCCAAACGGGCACTTTCCCCGAAATTACGGCACTGCCGTTGTCGGGGTCCTTCCTATTCACGACGGTCGTACGTACACGCCTATGGACTTGGATGTGGCTATAAATTAGGTTTTATGAGGGAGATAAAATGCGCGTTATTATCTAAACGGCGACGCCTTTACAGAGATCGTGGCCCACGCTATTCTTTGACCGCGTACGTGTGCGTGAGAGTATATGCGTGCGTGTGTGCATGCGTGATGAGTGCGTGAGTGCGTGCGTACGTGTGCAGCGCGGAAAGGCATTCACCCTCGAATACGTCGTCTACGACGATCCCTTCGTAATACGCATAGATTGACTGTCAAGTCCAGGGAATGAATAGGAAATTGGATGGGAAGAACGATAGCTCGACACCGGGAGATAATCTTTATCGCGTAATGTTTCCATATTTTCGCGCCGAGTTTCTCTGCTCGTTAGAAAGGAGCATTCACGTCGATTATTCGTCATTAGAATTGTAGCAAAATATTCGAGCGTTTTAGAATTCTTTACGCTCTTGTCCAGTCTGACGTTTATTATTGTCACGAGAGATAGATAGTGTTTAGCTGTGTAATCTTATATTTATTTCACAAATAAAAGTGATAGTGAAAAGAAAAAAAGAATAAAAGATATAGATATTCAAGTACAGCGCGGTAAACTATGAAAATTGGAATGACAGCGAAAACATTAATCACATCGTATATATATTAAGGCGTCGTATTTCTTAGTTCTCATACATCAACCGATTTTAATGGCTGTAAGGATTCACATACGAAGATTTGTTGTTTCAGTGGCATGGTTAGTTTAAGTCTATCATTAATTTCACTATGACAAGTACCGCAGGAAATTTATTACCTGGCGTTCCTTTGTGAGCGCGGATGTTTTTCTACGTAACGATGAAACCCCGAGCAAGATTATTTATAAACCATGATTAAACTCTCTTTCCATGCCAAAGTCGTACGAAAAAGCTTGAAACATTAAACAGTCCATGTGCACGTTCACAGAGTCACGGACAACGCTTCTGTCAGTCACTTTTTCCTCAATACATAATTTACTCGAACTCTTTAGTTTAGATGTCCACGAACTAGGTGTCCACGTGTCGTTTATATTGAATGACGCGAGGAATGTATGTCGATATAACATCGTCATGATACTACAGATTAATATTCGATCGTGCAATGGTACCGCGGTAGATGGGATGGGCGCTTACTGGATATAATCCTGAAAGACGAAACGTGCGACTTACGAGCGCGTGGCGACGTCCGCTATAATTTATAACGCCGGGGCCCCGCAACAAGAGCAGCCAGAAATGACCACCCAGTGGCAGGGTAAAGGATGTTCAGTCATAACATCTGATGAAGCGAAACATTAACGAGGCGATATATCAGTCGGCTCTTATAGACGCAAGCGTGGGCGGTATCTCGGGCATCACTCAGAGGAACGAGCACGAAATGAAATGTGAAAGAAGTAATTCCATGGGACTATCGGTTCTCTTCATCGTAGCGACACGTGACATTTCTTACGTTATTCGCGGTCTAGCAGCTCGCAAGGAATAATCGTCGAAATTATCGATTTTTTTTCCGTCACAGTTTTTACTTTTATATCAATATAAAAGTGTCTCATCAATGATATAATTGCTACAAATATTACGACATTTTTGCAAGTTAATTTTTACTGTTACAACGTAACTTTCTGATCAGATTTTACAACAGGAAGTTGACAAGTTTCAGCGAGACAGTTTCGTGCCGTGCTATTCCGGAAGAAATGCAAGTTGTTCTATAATGGTAAAAGGAGGCAGAGGCACTTTGCACGTACGCAGTGAGCAGTTTCCATCGGGCCCTGCTATATCATGCATGTATATTCATCCTTAGGGATTATCCTACCATTTGAGCTGGAATAAAAATGGTATAACCATTTCGCAGGATACTATTCCGGAAGGACAAATAAACGAATACATGGATATTTAAAACGCGCCAAGGCACTATTCCGCACGCAGTGAAACGTTTTACTGGAATAATTTTCAGTAATCGACTCTGGTATTTTTCCTGTAAATTGCAACTGTTGGACAGTCGAGTCGTAATTTGGCGATACCGGTTCGATGATAAACAGTCACACATCGACAGAATTCTACCGCAACTGTTCGCTGTTTGATGCATTATTCGTCGCGGTATTCTGTAATGTAAGGAATCTTAACGCGCGTGTTGCCCGCTCCGATTCCGTTGACAGAAGAAGCCGGTCTTGAGCCGGCGATTATAAATAATCGCGTTGCTTGTACGGTCGGCGCCATAAGTCGGCGTAGAAAAATACGAGCAGCCGCCGCGGCAGCAATGGGAAGGAACACCATTACTCATTGGTTTAAATTCAGCTTCGAACAGCTAATGAGTTCGGCATACCGCTGACAGTCATACCCAGTATATCTTTCTCGACAATCTCCCGAATATATCATGATTACGTGATGAAGGTAATTAATATTTGTGATTAATATCGCAATTTTAATAGGCGTTATTAATATCTATGTTGCATACGTTATAATGATCTAGGTCTATAGACCATAAAACTTTTGTTAAAAAAAAATTACACAAAGTGATTCTTAGAGATATACTTTATTAATTGATTTAATAATCATTCGTTTGAATCGTTTTTATCCAACCAAATTTTTTTGCTGTTCTAGACTTTGAAAAAATCGGGAAAAATTCAGAGTTACATTACCTAATAATTTTTTAATTTTAACGAATGTTAAAACTTTTATTTAATAAAAATTGAAATTTGAGTAGTGAAATTTTTTTAATGAAATTTTTTCGCTTGAACGAAAAAAGATCTAGATTGCAGACGAAGGGTTAAAGCACAATAAAAGTTTAGGGATGAACTTGAGTAAAAAGAACATCGAGGCGAGACAATGCGTTTTCTTAGAGCAATAATTTTACACAAACGCATTCTTTCAATTGGAGCAAGTTGGAATAATGACGATCGAATAGATTGTCAGCGAGAGGGCAAATTGCACAGGCGGAATTGCAGGTTCGCAAGGTACAAAGCGCACAACTCGTCAATCTCTCGGTGCGGTTTTAAAAAGATCCCGGCGTTTGGAGCGTACCGAATAAAGGGGGACGGTAAATCTGTCGGGGAAGATATGAGCAGTCACGGCGGCAGCACTGTGCAGCCGCCCATTATTCATTGGCTTAAGCCGAGCACCGAACAGCTAATGAGGCCGGCATACCGGCGTGTCCGCGGCGATCATAGCCGGTGGACAGGCATAATAATCCGGCAGAGATTGCCGATCGGCGAAACGTCTGTCGGCGTGGCACGGTAGCCGCAGATGGAGCCCCTCGATATGGCCAGCGAGAGTGCGTGGCGGGGTGACGGGAGTGAGAGACCATTCCTGGAAGCCGTTAACTACGTCGTCGCGTCCTGACGCGTGTACCGATCCGTGTACGCGCTGCCGATTAAGGCCGCCACACGTCAGTCTGATCGATCGTCGAGAAACGGACCGCGATCTATTCTGCCGTTCCGCGGGGCCGAACTGCCATGAGTGCCATGCCGCGTCGAGTCTCACCGATTACGGCGGGATGTGCGATCGCGCGCGAATCGCTTATCTCTTTCTCTCGTTCTTTGCTTTTCTCACTCGTTGCCATCGTTTTATACCTGTCAAAGAGCTCTACCCGCGGAAAGACGATAGAAGGAGAGGGCTTGACTGTTCTTCCGTAACTCGTTGATTTAGAAATAATAACGCGAACGTCTCTTGGAATTTCGTCACGATCCGATATTTACGATGTAGGAAGTTGCGTTTTTTTTTCCCCTCCAACGTCAAATGCGTTATCAAGTCTGTAGTCCTAACCGGCGTAGGCACATCTATGGATGTAGCTATGCGCTTGCTATAGTTAGGCAGCGATAACCATACGTCAGCCTCGAGTTAGGGTCGGCTCGGAAGGTGAAATACGTGTCACGATCAATCGTCGTGAAATTGCAGTTTTCTAAATTTTTTTCCGGGGCCATCATGGCGAGAATATACGACCGACGATCTCGGAACGTGGTGGTGAAAGGGATAAGACGTGTGTGGCAGGCGCACTTTACGACCGTGTTTCCCATCGAGCACCCTAGGCGAGCGAGAGCTAGCGCGCAAACATATCTCTCCTAAGATGAGTTCGGACGATCATTTTCGCTCTCTGTGTGCATCCTGCTGTTGCGCGAGACGTCTGCCATTTCATCTGTCAGGAAGGCAGTCTTCGGTTTTGTACACATAGACTCGCATCATTATGGCATTCTATATCCAGTGAGCAAAATAACGCGTAATGGAGCGTCTCAAGAGCTTTTCCCGTTCGTTTCCTCGCCGAGAATGCACCTGTCTACGAACTGCAATATATCTTTCCCGGCTGCTTCTCTCGGTCGAAATTTCGATCATGTGTTTACAACGCGGCGAATCACGCAATGGAACAGTGTCAAATTTTACCGTCGCGTCGCGGAGGAGGGATTAGCGTAATCGATGTCTTCGCCATTTACGATACGATCGCGTAATACATTATTGCTTCGTTACTCACGTCCGTTCACATGCCGCGCCGTTACGTTGTCACAAAGGGCAAGTGCGATAAATGATATAAAACGGCACTACATATGTTCTACTACACTGCATATTTCATTCGCTTCTTACACGACCCGACATATCGATCGCCTCGCGAGATATGTTGAGTTACTTGTGCAAAAGTCGTTTCAGTTTCTCGCGCTGTAAATCGGAGAGGGTATATCTCAATCTTCGCAAAAAGTACGGAGTAATGTACAATAAAATTCGTTACAGTACAACCTTTTGTAAGATGCTGTATAACTTAGCATAAAATATATATCTTAAATGTGTATGTGTGTATGTGATCATATTTTACCGTCTCTTTTTAGCCACAAAATTATCGGCGATTATAATGCATGAGAGCGGTACGACAAGTTACGGTTTTTGTAAACAAAGGTATGGTGTAACAAATTCGTTACGCGTGTAACCTTTTTATATGCTACACTATACAACATAAAACATGTATCTCAAATGTATATGCTCATCGTATTTTACTGGTTCTTTTTTTATTGGTGCTTACATATAACATTCAATGGCAGTCCAACAATAACTATCGGTTGCCTGTGAAATTTTCAGATATTCTAGCGAACCTTGCGCCGACTTTTATTCTCAATTCGTTACGCAACCTTTTATGATATGCTGTATAACATAGGATGAAACATGTATCTTAAATTGTATGTGCTCATCGTATTTTACTGTTTCTTTTCTATCGGTGATTACATACATATAACATATGATGTCAGTGCAACAATAAACTATCGGTTACCTGTGAAATTCTCAGATTTCCTAGCGAACTTTGCCGACTTTTATTCATTTTTCGTTCGGCTACAAAAGCTCTCGAAATTAGCAACGGCTATCGGAGGGTTCAGGGAAAACGACACGAGGAAGTAAATCTCATTGTGCTCTTGTATATCGTGGTCATTAGTCATGACCTTTATACGAATGAATGAGAAGATTAACTGGTAGGCGTTTAGCGTGGGCGGGCAGCTGAGGATCGTCCCTCGACGTTCACGAGCACCTGGAGAATCCAACGCTGGCTGGTGGAATTACAGTGGAAATGAGAGAAGCAGAGAGCGGAAAAGCGCGGAGGGATGCTAGGACACCCCCGGTGCGGTCTCCTAATGAGAACCACCGCGGGACATTCGTCTTTCATGCCGGACACGTTGACACATTTCTGCCTCTCGGCAGGAATGGAACAAGACGCACAACCGACCCAAGAGCATCTGCCACGCGACGTAGTCTCGTCCGTTTCCGAAAGGTGCGCTTTAACCAGTTGACGGCGTGATATCCCGGAGCAAAATTCGTCTGTTCTATTCGCTAATTTATATGTTTCCCTCTCATGTCCGGTGCGTTATCAGAAATGAATTCCGCCGATCTTTGACGGGTCACAGGATGGAATGGCGCGAGGTGCGATGAATAGTCACGATGAATTTGATGAATATTGAAAATTTGACCACATTCCGCGCGACCACTACCTCTCTTCCGTTTCCTGCATCGTATAATCGCGGTTTAAATTAAAACTTCAAGAACGCTCCAAGGATACACGCGCTGCGATACACGCGAAGCACTTAAGCACTCAGCGTCTTACGATCGTCGTTTGACCGTTACTTACAAAGTAGGCGAAACTCGAGAGATTCACATTGTTATTGCAGGCATGGCACGAGCTTCGAGCATCGCCGATGAAAGACGATGGGCTATGTTGGGCTATTCCGGGCAGAAGTCCGACCGGCGGAATATAATTTCTCTTTATTAGATACAGCGTGTCGTTCCCGGGGTGGATAAAAGCGGAGAAATAAAGCCAAAATTCTTTTGATATCGGGAGAGTATCGGGAGATAGGCGCGGGACAAAAGGGGTACATTTCCTTGGTGAAATGCCGTCTCACCCTTGGACTAAACTGGCGAGCAGTATTAGCCGGCGGCATCTTGATATCATCCGGCGAACTTGCCAACTCCTTTATACAGACATTTATTTCCTGGCGTATCTGTTACAGCCAAGTGGCAGTCTCGCAGATTGCGCTACTTTGCTCTGTGCCGACTCATTCTATTTCTCTCTCCTCCCCTCATTTCCGAAGGACTTGGAGAAATCGGGGAAAACATAATCGTAAGTCATTCGTTATGGTCACGAAATAGCAATTACCTCGCTCGTATGAAGACAATACGTACTTGCGGAATTGGACGAGTTATATATTTGAATCGTTTACGAGAGTGTTTGTTATTGTATTAACTGTATAATATCTATTCTCTTCTAGACAAGGCGGAATTGTTAAATAATAACTTTACACTTTCGCCATCAAAGATATCTCAGTATTTGATGAAACGCGGATGTTGCACATTGGTGGCTATTTGTAACCACAGACTCATATCTCGACCCAGATATCCGATTCGTGTCTCGCTCGAAGCGTTTTCAGCAAGACGGGAGAGCTAGCCGTACATCGTCCTAAAGCGGCCTCTAGCTCCTCTGGCGACCTCTCCGGCTTTATGCCAGCGAGAACAGCCAACTATACGCCACGTAAGAAAACACAAACTTTATACGTTACGGCGAAACTGCTGCATCGAGGGGGGGAACAAAAGACCCGCGCGGAGACATTACGGAAGAGGAAAATACGCGGCGGCTAGCTGCTACAGGGGGCTCGTAAAGAGGGAACGTGGAGCGCCAGTATAGCGTCGAGGACAACGTTTATACGCGAACGCCTTTCTCGCCACTTTTTTCCCTCAAATTGTTTCGTCGCGGCTTAATCTCTGTGTTACCACGCTAGCCAAGCGTTTTTACGAAAATAAGATTGTAAAATACGCGTATGCAAACAGTATGTACGTGATGGATAAATAAGAAAAGTGCTAGGTATAAATCAAAGATTTCAGTTTCTTGTCTCGACTTGTATTTTTTTTTCTTTTTTTCTGTTCCATTCTAATCGACGCGGCGACAAACGTGGCGGAAGCCGAGTCGTCCGTCCGCGTGTCACCGCGATTCCCGGCCACCTGTCCCCGATGAACTTCCCTTCGGCGCATCCTGTACACGTGTAGAATGTATCCTGTTGCCCTGCTGCGGGTAACAGAGTATTTGTTAATGCCCGTGCGCGATCAGCGTGCGGCCTCCGTGCAAACATGTCAACTTGTCGCGCCGCAGTGACTCCGCACGCGGACAGGGACAGTCGGGCTGCTCGGTCACTGTTGCATGTCACGACGCTGTTGCTATTTAGCCTTCCATCACTCCTGTCTTTTATGCCACTCACGTGACACGAGCATTACCGATTCTTGTGGAAGCCGCTTTCCGCGCCACTGACAGGCATGTTTTATACCGTATACGCCCGCCGTGTGACCTGGGCAAATTGGATTTTTCTATCGCAACCAAAGCGAACGATTTTAAGCGAAACGATTCAAGCGTCACGTTGGCTGTAAAACGTTTAATAATGTTATAGTAGATAGAGTCAACTCTTTCCCTTATGCTACTTTTCGCCAATCATTGTCTCACAAAATGGTAATTAATTTATTATAAACAGTAAAAAAAAATCTCAATCTTCCTTTATTTCAAATTTATTGATGATCAATGTAGAATTTATTAACTTTTTCACGAGTGTCATGATTGAATTTTTACGAGCGTGTTTCATTAATATTCTGTCTTAGAATGACCCATAATTCATATAATCTGTCTTTTGTGTCGGCTCAAAGGAAAGTTTCGAGGACACTTACAGCATAAATAATGATATCTCCCCTGTCCGTATTCAAGCGTCGCACCCCAACCAATAAGCAACGCCTCCCTATCACCGAAAATGACTGACAAGCACTCCGTCAGCATCATATTTCCTAAACATAACGAGATTAGGTCGCATTGTGACGGCACTCGAAGCTAATTTACATTCTAATCCGTACACTATTTCCGTCCTATCTTCGAGTCTGTCAGTCGTATTCACCAATGGTATTTTCATTCCCGACAAGCGTATGCATCTCGAATATTTTTCAATAATGACATCCGAGGAACGATTTTCGGGGTATTTACATAAACTGATATTATCTCAGCCGAATGTATAACAGACTGTACAGAAGATATAATTTAAATAATAAAGAGTGTGAGATTTGGAATGAGGGACTGGCTACTCGAACGATTGCCAAGAAATGTAAATGTATGCTGAAAATTTATGTGTGCATGACGCTTGTGGAACCTGGTAATGCAGCTCTTTCACAAGAATGTCTGCACGTTGACAAGGCATCGTGCGAAAGAAGAGAGAGAACGGACTATCAAACGAAAGACCGCGTCAGATGGAATTAGACACGGTTCGGCGGATTAACCGTTTGGCTCGACGCGCCGTTAGAGGATAACAATTTAGAGTAAGCAGAAGTAGATTGACGGTGGCAGCGTTTGCGAAATGTTCGCGCCAGCCGTCATCCCGTATCATATAATCTTGGTAATTATCTCGCTAAAGTTACTCGCGTCATTCAAAGGTGATAAATTCAACTCGCCTCCACGTATATATCTGAACCTACGTTTCGTAATTGATTAATTGCAAAAAAAATATGTGGCGTTTCTATGAATAAAAAAATAATAAACTTACTTTACTAACTTTTGCTTAACTTTACATTTGTAATATCATAACTAAATCTTTTTTATAATTATTTGTCGAATATCTGAAGAAATCGTGCTACATTATATATATATATATTTTTTTTTTCTTTTTACATGTACGATTATTTATTTATAACAAAAATAAACGAAATAAACGTTTATATTAATCGTTTTAATTCTGTTTTAGTGAATCTTTATACCATTTCTTCCTTCTCCCTTTATCTCCATGACTTTTGATAGGTATAGTTAATAATTTTACATTTGAGCGCACTACACATCGCTATGGACGTAGTAAAGTCACGCAGTTGGCTCTCATTGTGCGCGGATATACGAGGCAGGCAAGGGACACACGAATATCAATGTAAAGCGAGGCGAATCCGGGGCTAGGAGCAATCTCGGCAGTGGATCGACCAGCGGATGACAGGTATCGACCTGGATCAACATCATTTTCCTGTGAAGTGCCACCAGCTCTATCCTGTCCCTCTTCTTCTACGTTCCTGTCTCATTCACTCGCGCATCTCTACATAGTCTATAACCCAGGGCGTGTGCGTGTAAGCTTGCACGACAGGCGAAAGAGAGAGAGAGAGAGAGAGAGAGAGAGAGAGAGAGAGAGAGAGAGAGAGAGAGAGNAGAGGCTGACGAGAGAGACGAAAGGCAGGGGGAGGGGGAGGGGGAGAAAGGGAGAGAATTATTAGCTGGCTACTCTACTCCACTACCTACCGTGTTTCTTGATTACTATCGGCGCAGCTGCGCCCACAATTTGTGTTTCCCGTCAACCGTGCGTAAGAGAGCCGTCCGTCAACGTCGTGCCCATAACGATGCCATAGTCTGATGCTGAGACGCCGCTGATAACCCGATACAGACACGTATCTGTCATAAGGCGTTCCTTTCCTAATGTATTCTTTTGTCTACCGATACCTATATCGCGAGAAGCAGACTGTACGAGCTTTAATAGTCCATCCGTATAAACGGAGGTGGAGACGTTTACGACGGTCAGCGGACAAGCGTTAACAGGCGTGCATATACATGTATATGCATATACATAGAGACAGAACTATTAATATAGTTTCCTCAATTAAACGCGGTTAACACGCATGCATTACGTGTCGAGTGACAAATATCGAGCGATTCGTAGACGTTTTACGCACGCAGGTAGCAATATTACGACGATCAAGTTACATGGTTTTTTTCTCCCCTTATCGCCTGTAAGCCACGCAAATTATAGACGAGGCGATGTTATGCAACAACAGTATAATGTACAACGGTAAATTTCTCGGAGCGAAACATAATGCTATTTAGCCGCCGGAGAACGCAGAGTATCAGAGTCGGTGACATAGTCACATCTGTCTTGCGTCTTACACACTTTTAGGTGTGGCAAATTATACGCTGACATGTAATAGCGCGATTAAGTCGAATTAACTTTTTTTTTATTTTCGATCGGCAGGCGCGCGCATTATTTACGGATCGATCGAGCATAAATGCAAGCTACCTATTATGACTCGACGATAATTCGTTTTAAAATAGCTGCACGTGGCAGCATATGCGTGTGTGACAAATGAATAAATAATACGTTGAATGAAAGATTACAAGTATAATTTATGCTACTTACAAAAACAAAATGCAGAAACGTCATTTATATTTAAGATGAATCTAAAGATTTATTAACAACTTTATTTTATAATTAACTACACATGCGACATTTATGTATTAGCATCTTTTTTCGGCTGCACTATGTATTATGCAGTTTACGTTTTACGTTAAACTCCCGATTTTGACATCGTACTTTGCGGTCTCTCTCTCTCTCTCTCTCGCTTTTTTTCCTCTCCCGTTTAATCATAATTTTTGAGGCTATCTGGGCGGGACTGCGAACGTGGTAGAAATGGACCGGCATTCGTTTTGCGGCGGCAGAAAAAGAAGGGAGAGGCGGTTTGAAATTTACCGCCGGCGGACAGAGGAGTGGCTGCATGGCGGGCTGTCAGCTGTTTTCCGAATTCTGTCAATTCTTGTCAGTTGCATCGACCAGTTTAGCATAAAAATGCTGTTACGGTAGATGGTCGGCTTTCGAAGGCTCCGGCCGACACGGTACAAACGTATCGTATATCAAAGCAGGCGGCCATGGACGGGGAAAATAAGAAAGTTTTTGTTCTCTTTATGGAGCCCACGGTCGCCGTGGGCGGTGTCTGATATACGATCGTTGTTCAGCATTTTGTTGACGAAAAAGCTACTGTATCGGCGTGCATTTTATCTCGCGGACGCGACGTCTTTGATAATATTTTTAACGCGATACATATGTAGCCACGCCACAGCGATGGAGCCTTATTTCTTTTAAAAACCTCAAGGGATTTGCGTCGCGTCCATTACGACCATTACGATCATTACGAAATTCGCAACACCTCGAGCATGTCCGAGCGATTGTAATAACTGCATGCTGCAGGTGAGCGTTAGATTTAATCGAACGCATACATGAATTCACATTCCTATTTCAGTTTTCAAGCGCTATATATATTATGTAAGCTCGTATATAACGCAAAACATGGTCTGCACGCCTTGCCACATAATTCCCGGATTGAATTTCAAGGGAGTATATACTTTAGCATATATTATATATATATGTACCTGTATATAAAATCATTGCTGATTTATTGGTCAGATGTTCCGTCGGTCAGGTGTTAAACAAGCTGCCATATAAAATTCGAAGCGGAATTCATTAAACCGTCCTGAAACCAATATCCATGTACACCAGGAGTGGCGCAAATTTCAGGGTACGCCGGTTTGGGCCTATTCCCCGGATGCCTATTTAACTACTGTAGTTAACGTAATATGACATCCGCCGCGGCAAGCGATTACGGTGGAACACGCGATGCAAATTTACGGTATTATCGTAATAAACAGGTTATAAAGGTTGATAGCTTCCTCGTGTATTGAAATTACACCACTGCCGCGCGCGGCTTTTACACGTTCGTGTCCCTGGCGTGAGTGTGTGCGTGCGCGTGCATTTCATGCATTTTCGTATACGTACACGTCCGCTCGCCCACGTATGCGTACACGTCGTATGTACGCACACGCACGAACACGAACGCACGTCGGACGTATACAAACCGGGTACGTTATTAAGAATGTTAACGTATGCTCGTGACGGGCTGTCAGGAACCCCCTTATCCGGCTGAGCTCGCCTCGGCTGGCAGATATAAATATGCAATAGCGCTTGTCATGCGCAGCGCCTAATAATTGAATGTATAATAAAGAAGGCGTCGCTCGGTGTCATGCTGACAGACAGACTACAGAGAGACTACGAGCGAGAGGAGCGCGCAGACAAACGTCGACTGTCAATTTCATTTGCTTCTTCCACTGAGCCGCCTGTCTGCTTATCTCGGACGTCTTTCGCGATTGCTCCCGATCGCTGAAGGACCGTGGATTCGACGCTTCCTGTTATTTATGAAGCGCGCATTAATTAGCAAATTTTATTTCGATCTACTCAACTTCGTAATCGTCAAAAGCGACATTGCGCTGCTGTTCATTATCTCTCTCTCTCTGTTTTTTTTTGTAATCATTAGCATATTTTACATCCATCGATATGCTAATGTGATAAATATTAATCGAAGCAGAAATAAGATTTAATATTCTATGCATTTTCTTTAAGTAGATACAGTACGTTTGAAATTATTTTCTCCTTCAAGTCTTAATCCGACATTGGCAATCTAGGGAGCGTGACACGTGCGGCGATGATAAAAATATCGTTCATATGCGCCATCACGGTAAAACGGTAGCCTATCTCACGCCAAAAGAAGAGGGCTGTAAACGGCCGATTCGATATCCATTTGAGACTGAGAGTGCCCTCCACTTCCGTGACAGCTAGGCAAACACCGAACTGACATTTAGAATAGCTTTTATTTATTCTATCTTGTTTATTTAGGCTGCCGGGATCGCGTTACCTGAGAGGCTTTGAGTGGCAGCGGGGGGAAGGCTACCGTGTCAGCACCGGACCCATTGTCACGCATCAACCCGTCGCCGTCGCATCGCAGAACGCAAGCGCGTGACGCGGCCGTAACTGTGCGCGTTCGTATAAATAAACAAATAAATAAAATAAAAAAAATATGTCATATATAAATATAAGCGTGCGAGAATTACTCTGGCTCCATATTAAAAAATACTACTTCGGTGTAATTTTCCGTTTCTCTACGCCGCACCGTGCCGCCTTGTTGATAGCGACGAGCCGTGGCCTCGACTCTGTTTAAAAAGCGACACGTGTAGCGTTATTTTACAATGCGTTGTTAAGGCCATTAATTTTCTAGCGTGCTCGCTTTTCCGCGGGAGGCGTAAGGAGAATGTTTCTAGATCACCCGGTGTACTGAATACGGACTGGAGGCGTAATGTATTATACCGGCCGGGCAGGTATATTACAGAGACCCGCAGTTATGCGCGACGGGATATGATTGATGACAAGTCGTTGCCTGTTATGAATATAATATCGATCAATCACGCTATTTACTGGACGAATGCATAGGCCCACTCTATCATCCTCCCGTAGTTGCCTACCTACCTACCTACCTACCTACCTACCTACCTATCTATATCTCTTCCGACGCGACCTGCTTCCATCTAAGCTCGGAGCCATTTTTCATTACTCACGGTAACGAATGGTACGAATTGTGTACGATTTCTTCACGTGCCCAGCCGGCTTATTGATTTTGCAATGATACACGTCTGTCTTTATCTGTATCCCGATGTTATTCCACGCTATCAAGATTGTCCTAAATTATGAATAACAGATGCGTCCCGTATTATCCTACGTATACGACGATACGATATGATGGCGAAGCATTTCTTTCTCTTTTCGACCGATCCGATACGTAACCAGGGGGGTTATCGCATTATTAATTCTAGCGCATTCGTGGCACTCGCTTAACGAGCTCTTGTATCAAAACGGAAGTTGATTAAAAGTGATTTATGATTGCGGAACTTACGTTTTTATGGAAGGTAACAGAAAGGTGGAACGGAAACCGCGGGTTTTTATAGCAGAAAAACGATTACCATTCACGCAAGTCTTACATTTCAGCGCGCATTAATTATAGCTTGAAGTGCAGAAATTAACAAAGTGGTATATTAAGCGACATGATGTATGACAAGCGGCGAGTTGGAAACCGTTTTTCGCTTCTCACGCGAACGGATGGCTTTTATTGGTAGGGCTTTCTCTCTCTCTCTCTCTCTCTCTCATGGACAGGAGAAGCGATCGCTACGAGATTGCCATGAGCAAACGTTGGCCCTAAAAACACGCGATCGTCAATTTATCCGCTGGAAATGTACGTTATTTCGTACATCTCTCGTGTCCAACTCCTCACGATTACGCACGTCTCTGGCACTCCTCCTCCTTTAATGAAACACCCGAGGGGGAGAGATAAATGAGAGAGACGTTCAATTAACAACGTCTCGTTACTTTTCGCGCGGGCGCGTGATGTCGCGCGCACGCTCGGCGTATATTTTCATAAGCCGCGAGCTGGCGTGTCGTAAGTCGTAAGCGAGAGGTGTCAGCGAGATGTAGGAAGCGAAATTCATATTTCCCCGGCCGGATAGAAGCTGCGGGGAGAGTCGGGAGATAGGCGATGTTCAATAACAGGCGAAGCCTCGTTAAACTCTTGATAATAGGGTGATTATTTCTTGTTTCACGAGTCTTTCCAGCGATTCCTCGGTCTCGCCTCGAGTGCCTCCTCAGCCGTTCTTTGTAGAGCGCGACGCGTTCGGGTACGGGAAAAGGAGGCAACGCTCGTAGAAGGAGGCGTGGCTCGGTGCCGTGCTAACGACTCTCGCAAAATCGTTCCCTCCTGTGCTCCAGCGCCATCTTGAAGATCCGACGTGACGTTAAACGAACTATGCCGGAGCAAGGAAGTTCGGAACGAGGCGGTAACGACGAGGCACGCGGTAGAAGTCATTTATCACTGGCCGTGCTTAAAGGTACGTACCTGTCGACAACAATTGAATTTCGGGATTCCTCGATCTCAGGAACCATGTAAACAAAAGCGTTCCTCTATTACGCTTTACAATTGCACCCCGCTGACACCCTTCAAGATTCTGTAATTCTGTTGACGTAGCTTCTTAGTTAAAAAAATAGAAAGATATGCAATCTTTGAGGAGCTGACGTAAAGCATAAAGACTTTTTTTGTGCCGATTAGTTTCAGCGTGTCAGGTATATGAATGACGCACAACGTCTCCCATTAGTTGTCAAGGATATTTTGACGGAATCCAGCGACAAAAAAGAAGAGGTAAGAAGAAAAGATAAATTGTGTCGTCTCGACTAATAAATCATGATTTCAATTTCACGGTAACCATAATTTAAATTAGCATTGGCGAGGATAATTTTTAAAATATTTATCTCTTTCCCTCCTCCCTCCTCCCTCCTCCCTTGTCCTCTCTGTGCAACCATGGCACGGATTTACCGAGGACACGCCAAAAGATACCTAATGCCCGGTTGCTATCTGATCATCGTTTCCGTGCGTTGTCTCGTTCTACGGGGGACGGGTACCCAGCCGACTATCGGAAGCTTATATGCATTCTTTTTTCGGCCAACAAAAGGTCGTTAAAAATCCGTTAGATGCGGCTGTCAGATAGGCGCGGCACTAGTGCGGTTACGAGAAGAGCTCTCAAGTTGAGCTCTTTGTGCGTGATTTGAATGCAATCCGAGGGATGGTGGATAGGGTACGGTAGGTAGGCAGGCAGGCAGCGTCGCGGGAGTGCAGGGACGAAGTGCGGATTGAAGGGGAAGAGTGAGAGTGTGAGAGAGAGAGAGAGAGAGAGAGAGAGAGAGAGCGAGAGAGCGAGAGAACCAACGTGGCAGGGGTTTGGCGGCGCTAATCTCCGATCAGTGTCGAGAGCGTAACGCGATCCGACGCGACGTGACGTGATCCAGACTCGATAGCCAGGCGAATACGAGCCCGGCTGCACACAGCCCTGCGCACATGGGTGTCGAGAAGGGCGAAGCCGCCGAGGCTTTACAAAGCGTAGTGCGCCAAGTTCGACATGGATGGGTTCACGTGACGTATCTTGCCAAATTGGACTACTTATCGCCCGGTATCGCGTTATACATGGTTGTAAGATTAATATACGTCTCGATGGGGTTGGCGAGAGGCAGGGGAGTTTCGAACGTCGACATGTCGTCAAATGATATTGACTTCCCAACATTCACGATATTAACGATGACTCTCTCTCGCGTTCTCTTCCCTCATGCGTTTCTATTGTACTCTATAGACTTTTAGGATTTATTATAAGAATTCATTTGTAAATAGCTAAAATAAATTGTATCAGCTGTTGTAATAACGCATGGTAATATTGCATGGTAACATATAGTTGCAATATATTGTAATAGGCGATATTTTTTAATCCCCGTATCGAAGAAGCACCAGCCGGTACGCATCAGCCGGATTAAAAGTAGCTAATCACGCTCGTCGGTCTCGGGGAGACCGTATTTTGGAAATACGCGTACGACGTGTGTTGTGCAGCGAGCGTCAAGAGTCGCGCCACCCTTGCGTGCAGCCAAGCGCTTGTAATACAAACTCCAATGTAGTATGTAGTACCCACACGATGCTGTCACAAGTGCTCACACGTCATTGTGACATTGTGAGCGCCCACGGGAGTGTGAGGAACCAGTTGTCGAGAGCAACAGCTGCTCGACCCGTAACCCACATACATCACCACACGTCATTGTTCGCAGCGTGCATTATTCGAAACAGGTATAGGGACGCACCTTGGCGTTACGTCACTAGGGGGACACTAGAGCTAATGGATGTACGTCACCGTGGGGCTAAGAAATGACCGATGGGTGTTGCGTAATCGCATGTGAAACTGGCGAGTCCATTTATCGCGATGATTTTTATGTACATATTATTATCGAAGCGTCGTGCGAACGAATGCAGTCGTCGGAGCAATTTATCGAGCTCCTTTAAATTATTTTCTATTGTTTTCTACTTAAAAAAGGCGCAGTTGACGCATTCACCGCAGCGTCACGTTCATAAAATTATCTTATTGCGTTATTCACTTCCGGCTTCTATTTGTCATACGTTCTCGGTGCAAGATGTGTAAGAATGATGAAATAAATACATCACGATATACATCTATCGTATTCTATTTATTACAATGATTTATATCCTCCGCAAACGCTACACGAGCCAAATTCCGCATTCGTTCTCTCTCGCCGAGGCTTTTCGGTAGCGACCGGCGAGAAACGTCAGGTAGATTTGTAGGTGGAAACAAGGCCGTCTGTCACGTGGCGCGGCTTTGACGGGCTGTCGCCGAGGCGAGAGATAAAATGCGTTTCCATTTCCTCGCGCTCGCGCGCGCGCCCGCGAAGCAGCGGTGTATGCCCCTCGTGCAATTTCAATATGAAACTGTGAATAATGCATGCCGGGGGATTCCAAGCCGCCGACATCGTCACGCAGCTCACATCCTCCCGCGATGTAAAACTGAGATAGATGGAACGCGGTAAGTTTGAATAATGAGCGCCCGTAACGATGATACGACGGCTACTCCCGCGAGCGTCACCTCCCCGGTAGCGCGGCTCCGAGCCCCGGAGTCCTTCGCTGGAAAATCCAACGCGGAGTCGTATAAGTCAGTCTAGCCGACTCATTAGCCAGTCCACTGAAGGCCATTTATCATTCAGAACCCGGCGGAGTATAGTCCTGCCGCGATACATTGTACCTACCACTTGATTCCCCCGCATGCGAAATTTATGTCCCCCATAGTATTCCTTTCCTCGAACGCTCGAAACATCTTCTCGCTCGAGGCTCAAGGTGCATTTCGCAAAATGCGTTTTTCAATCGGTTTTGCATACTGAGTTGCGTATTCGCACTCGAATCGACGAGTGCTCGCTTGTCTATCCTTGCCACTTGTGAAATAAAATTGCTGTTACTTATGAGGTGCGAAGATATAACGACGCATATAGAATTAATATCTACACAAAAAAATATATTGACGTGCGTATACATTTAATATCTCGTAATAGAATATTGTCTCGAAAAATATGTTTAACATGAGTCATTCTGTTTTATTCGTTTAACATCAATATTGCGAAACTTGAGTTACCTCACATCGCGTCTCGGCTTACTCGACAAAGGATCTTCCCACGAATCTTCGCAAAACAAGAGGCCGGATTAACATTTATCTCATCATCCGATCCATCTTGATCTTTACGATTATTTCTTCGCTGAACATAAGAAACAACAATCATCACGTATAAAATATACGACTAACATTCATAATATGTCAGAAAACCGATTAGAAATCTCGCGTAAAGTGTGAATCAAACGCTTCAGCGTTCAAGATCGTGGATAAACTCCGTGAAGCGAAGTATTAGCGGAGTATTTGAGCGTTTCGAGCCTTCATCCCCCGTCTGAAAAGTGAATATTCGTGGAATTGTTTCGCAGCCAACGTTGGTCGACCGACCACCAGTCGAACACCGCGGCAGATATTAGGAGAACACTCAACGTGGCGCGGCGGCGAGAGGAAACAAGCACAATGGGTTCGCGCCTTCCTAATCCCGTGGAATCTCTCGGCCATATGTAAGGATTACATTGGTCCGACTCAACATGGTCGCGTTGTCGCGCTAAAGCCGCGGACCTACCATTAGCCACTGGCGTTCGCTGGGCTAGCCAGGTCCACAAGCTTAGAGACGCTATCAGCGATGGCTTAGTTGGCCTTCTTTCTATCTCATCCCGTGATCCGACTAGGTGGTACTTGGTCCTGGTTACAACACGTTCGCCACGATGCTCGGTAGGTGTAACGAGCCGATAGTTATCTTCATCGCGGAGCTGAAGGCGATAGCGCGGCTCCGAATGGGGATAGGTAGGTGGAATACTGGCAATAGGTAGAAGGAATAGTACCTGCCAAGGTAAGGACGGTACTTGGTAAGAGGTTTACGGCTGATGTCGGACGCTGCGCGCTCGGCAGTGTTCATTACGATCACCCTTCTACGATTTACTATAACATTAACGCGAGTGAAACAGTCGCGTTACAATTTAATTTCTTACTGCTTTAAGAGATTCGCAATTAGATGTTAATTGGAGATGAAGTAATATAATATTTTAGAATTATAAGGATTGGAACGTTGTTCCGAATTAATAGTTGAAAGCACTGCACCGTTTCCGTTTGCGAACAGATGAATCTCACCTTCGATTAATTATTAAAATCGCAGATTGGTCGTTGGTCTCGAAGCGCACGGTTAAATTAGCCGTAATTATGAATAGAGTTTCGTTGGTGCAAATGATGGGCACGGCTGGAAAACGCACCGAGTGAAAATTCGATTCGCGGGGGTGATCGACAGCAAAAAGTCATCTTGAAAGCCGCAACCTGTCACTGCGCTCCATGCCCGGTTCACCATTCCTATTCACGCTTACCGCAGCGTCCGAAACGTTGAAGGACAGCCCGGCAGGAGCACGGCAGGCGCGCCGAGTGGATCCGCGTTGTCAGAAAGCGAAGCGCCGCGCACACGTTAATTTGATTTTCCTCGACGCATTTTGGTAACGGGCGTCCCTCGCACGTTCCCAACCTCGTCGAGGTCGCGACGTCGAGCGCGTTACGTGTCTGCGGAAGACGGGACCGGGCAATTTATCAATCCAGGAGCGCGCGAGAACGACTCCTGGCCGGGCGGGTAATTTAACAAGATTGATGCGAAGCCGACATGCCACAGTTTCGCAGCTCGCCGTGAAGGGGGTCGAAGTCAGCGCGCGTTGGTCGGTGTTAGTCGGGCCGTTGGGGTGACGTCGGTGCCGTCGGGAGCGGGCGGTAAGGGTGGCAGCCAGACGTGTGAGCGACTGGTTATTAGGAGGCCTCATCACGCAGCCCGGCGCAGAATCACGCGGGCATTAAAACAACGCCGCGCGACTGATGGCGGTTGCTAACACCGTCGCGGCTGCCAGTTTCGTCGGGGCGCGTAACGTGCTTCTTGACAAATGTCGGTATATCGTTATGATATATTCGCGAGAAAGCAAATGAAGTTGGACGTTTTTTTTTCTTCTTTCCGACAGACACTTTATAGACAGACGATCCTGCCGTTCTATATTTATTCCCGTTGATTAACACCACGACACACGATCCATCACTTTACATCTAATTGTAAAATGTGAAGGCTGACGACATTTGTACAAAAATGTACAATGTTAATGTACGAATATCGAAGAAAATTTTGAGTATGATCAAGAACGTCAAGTTACCCACATATTACAATACATAATTTTGTATCTATCTATATCTATTCAAATAATAAAAAAAATTTTTATTTTCTTCCTTTCTCCCTCTTGTTTTATATTTATCACATATCAAGATATTAAGGAGTTTCTTGATACGCAATACAGTTTGCTGTAAAATTATCAAAACTGCGTTTTCTGCATGCTATTTTTAGAAGCTTCGACACTATCATTTACTGTTGTATTAAAAGTTCCATATGGAGTTACACGACTGGCCATAAGTCTACGCACGTATATGGCGTACAGCCATATATTATGGCAAGAGTTCGTAAATATCGAGGGAGCGAACAAACGGCGTGAAAATGAAGGAGGGTGGGCTCGCTCGTTAATCATTTCCTTTATGTTTCAGGGCGAGACTTACGAAGATACGCCGAACAAAGACCTCTTGCATGTAAAACATGCCCAAAAGCTTTTATGGGCGCGTATCAAAAACGTTAACGAACTTGCTGCGATCCCTGACAATGTGATGACGATATAATCTTTCGAGAAATATTGACGTAGAGATACTTTTTTTCTCTACATTTTCAGGTCTGTCACGCTTTATCATCATCGATTACACTCGTATTGCAATTTTGGAAAATCCTTTTTGTGATGCTACTCGATCTTATACCTTGTGGGCAATAATAAAGTTGCCAAATATACTGAGACGGCCCAGCCAGGCGATGAAGACTAAGCGTGACCGCTCCTATCCCACTAATTTACGTAGCCTCGCCACAGAATTTTCGTGCTCGGTAATGGCGGGTAACCACGATCCTTCGTCTAGGCGACGTTCGCGCAATTATTCACCCACGCACGGGGATGATCCGGCGAACCGTCAAGGGCAGTAGCCGGAGTGCAAGAGGGAAGCAATATTAATTGGCTCGTTTATTGCGACGTGGGTGGCCGCGGGCGCTGGTTTCTACGTCAACTTTTAGTCGGGGAGTTAGGTAGCTCGCGTTGTAAGGGTTGCCGGGGTAATCTGGCGCACGACGTGCCGCAGTAAATCACCGCTAGCCTTCCGCTCCGCGCCACTCAACTACCCTTTTTACCTTCGCCTCTTACTTCCTCTGTTCCTCGCAAGCAACCCCGTTTTTCTTCTCGGTTGCTATTCGAATTGCGACCGTCGCGGGCGTTTATCGCTTTCCAAGGTAAATTCGAGCCGATTAGAGCTCATATCGTAATCCTCTACTCTTTGAGCAAATCCTACTTTCTTGGTCGCTCAACAAGTATAGCCTTAGCTATATTTCGCAGCTTGATAGTCGTTTGTTTTTTTGTTTTATTTTTTTCTTGAAAATCTCAGAGCCAATTCTGCTCGTTTCTACGCGACATATGTACGTAAAATCGGTTCTCTTCTCGCGTTCATGTCCGAAAGGATACTTGGCGTTACTCGTGCGAGAGAATCGCGCTCTTTATCGTACGATTGTTGTCCCCTCTTTCCCTTCCCCCGGCGTACTCGCGGGGCTCCCCTTACGCATTCGTTTTACACGAGTGGCAACGCAGCTACATCTTAAACGCATTCTGGAAATTGGCCGCGATATCGACGCCAATTTATCGTCGTGGAACGCGGAACGCCTGGCGGGAGTTACGCGGCTGGCTTGGCGAGCGGATCGCCTGCGAACCGCTTGTCGTCGCTACAGTAATGCTCGGTACTAGCGGGCGCGAACATTTGAATAATTCGGCCGTTTACAGGCGGACTTACAGCGATGCCCGCGCGCATACACCAAGATTATGGCCGCTACTTACTGCGTTGTGGCGATCTTCGGGAAACCCGGGAAGAAAGAGAGAGAGAGAGAGAGAGAGAAGAAGAAAAAGAAGAAGAAGAAGAAAAAGACAAAGACGAGGAAGAAGAAGAAGAAGAAGAAGAAAGAGAGAAGGAGATCTCTCTCGTGTCCGTTTTCGTGTACCATGAAAGTGGACGTGCTTTTTTCGACGCGCCGAGTCTCGCGGGGTTGCTTTATGGCGATCGTTTGCGCGCGGCAAATGGCACAGAAACGAGATCGAATGCTACCGCTTGGTGAACCGTCAGGATTGAAATATGATCGAGGGAGAAGGGGTGCAGCGAATGGTGTTATGGGTCCATTTTATATAAGTGATACGTAAACGTAATTTTATTCGGGAGATTGGAGAGGAATCGATCACCCGGGAGTTTATTATTCCGCGCTGATGTTTCCGCGCGCCAAAACACTTGATATCGAAAATATTCCGGGCGCAGTGTCGTTTACAAAGCGAAGATATTAACGTCGGACGTGCCGCGAGATCATTACATCGTTTCTAGCTACGATATACGGGTATGAGTGCACGTGTGCCGGCCGATGTATGTTTGTGTAATATGTAAAATTATGAAAATTTATATCCTCGTTTCGTGGAGGAAACAAGAAGTTATGAATCGAAGCGCATAAGAAGATCCGCGGTAGGAATAAAATTAGGCCGCGGGCACCGAGATGGATGGTATGCTCACTCCGTAGGTATTTATCTTATGCAAATCGCGCATTGGCGTAGCACGCGAATCGCCCGGCGCCGCGCATGGACGGGAAATCGCCACGCGGGAGTTTTTGCCGCCGACTGTATCTGACACAGTTTTGTCACGATGAATTTACATTCAGATGGTGCTATCTAATCCGCAGTAAGTTAAAAAATTTACGGCTTTCGGTAAATCACTGTGGCGCGGCCCCTGCTTACTCCCGCGGGCGGTACAGTCCTGTGCGCCTGAATTGTTTATGGTCCTGCCATAAAACAATGATATGAGAGATTATAACTCAGCGAACGGTGAAGTTCCTTGTGCATGAGACATACTCTCGCATTTTCATCCACGTGCGGAGTTATGGCACGTCCATTTGTCAGAGATGCTTAGCGCCTCATGGAGCGCCTTAATCCACTAAAATAATCAATTTTTAATAGATATCAGTAATTTCGGTCTATCCCTGATAATATCCACCATGCTAAGGGAAAATCTTTTTTGATGGCTCACTTTAATATTTAATATTTTATTTTACATATCTCTTTTATACTGTTTGCTAAATATTTAAGGGACCTTTAGTATAAAGTTCTAAATGTATTGCTATCACGTTTCATTTTTTGACTGTCGCCGCATCAATTTTACAGAAACATCACGTACTATTTATAAACGTGTTAGGAAAAAAATAGGGATGCGCGTGAGAAGTAATATTAAATATAAACATCAATCATTTCGCAGGTATCAAGGTTCATACATCCATAAATGATAGGTGTCCGCATGAAGGATATTCAATTTCCTATGTCGTATGCAACGTTATATCGATCAACTATACATTCAACAAAGCCCTCGAAACGTACTCCTATATTTCGTGAACTTCGACATATTTTTTATGTCGAAATGTTCCACAACGGTATGTTTTACACAACATGAAAACGGTTGACGAACTCGTCTCAATAACAAATTTATATTTTTGCGAATACACGAACGTCCGATGTCACTGTACGATATGTTTTGCGAACACCGTCGATAAACTTAAATAATTAAAATTCTTCGACAAAACATATACGGCTTTTGCATTGTCCGCTATTTTTTTCCGATATTCTTTACGCCGCGCCGGCGTTGTTACGCCACTGAGTCGTAATTTACCCGGAGCGTTTATGGCATTGTTGTGAAGCAGTGCCTGGCGTCGTCTTATAAAACCAATTTCGCGGGTATTATGCAAGCTGTCAGTCCCGTACGTGAGTTATGGCAAACGTAGCCTGCAGCACAAACATGTATTATCGTCTACCAGCGATCCTTATATTTACATCAACAACATTCGCGTTGTAATTTGAAATTACTGCTTCTTGTCTCCGGCATAACATATGTTATCAATCTGTTTTCCACGTGCACATATTGCCACAAGGATATCGATTTATTGCGAGTATATTTACTTAATTTCATAATAAAATCGTAACATTGCTTTGACATCTCGCTTGGAAGAATATTAATGAAATTTTTTATTTGAGTTATAAAATTTTGATTCGCCACTCGGCGATCGTTTATAGCGATATAGATTTTACTGAATATAACCTTTGAGACAGAAAACACAAATTCTTTTATCCGCGAGAGTTAAGTTTGTTATCTTATCCCTGTTCATAGATGGATTCATAAGCGTGTGAGGATATAGATAGGTGGAGGTTATCCCGACCGTTTTCTCAGATCGATTGGTCAATAAACCAGCATTGCACACTACTCACAACGGCAGCTGGACGACCAGTATCTGAACGTGTTTAACTCCATTGGAATATACGACGCTATATCCGGAATTTCGTTCCAGACCGTTAAGACACTAGATTCCACTTTATCGGCACTGTAATGGTTATATAGCCGTTAAAGTTGCCCCTCATACAACTTTTCCAATCTTATCTTCACGTATGGGTTCTCCACCTCTCGCCTCCAACGCCACCCCCGTTTCCTCCGTGCCTCCTTCCTCCCTCCGTCGGTCCTCTCCATCCGCGAGGAAAAGCGAAAAGGATTTAGTTAAATTGGACTGCATGCGAGGAGTCGTCGGTGAGATTTGTACGAACATCAGACAGCGCTGACCGTTGTAAAAGTGTTCCTGCAGGATCGCGGGCGTGGATAAAAGGGGGAGAGGGTGGAATCGAACGCCGTAGGAGGAGGGGGACGAAGAAGAAACGTCTTTCACCTTTCTTTCTATTTGAGGTTGCCATTGAGCGCGTCGGTGACCAGGTTGTCAATACGTGCTCCGCATCCAAGTACGGTTCTCCTACCCATCTACCTTCAACGGCAGAACTCGAGATTGTATGGTATTTCTTGCTGGATTGTTGGAATCTGCCTAAGTCGATTCGTTCCCCGGGCAGCTCCTTTCAAACTGGTAACCTCGGCTCTTACCGTTTATCGATATTCGCACATTTATTGATATCCGAGACTAAATCGATTGCGGAATAATGCGATTGGCGCGTCATATAACAGTTAAAGTGGTGTTTATGTTTTAATTCCATCGATGTGTTTTTAAATTTATGATGCGCATATTATTTTTATTGTGATATTATTTTTTTTAATGTAAGAAGCTAGATAAGAGCATTATAATATTTTAAGAAATAAAAATGATTTAATTGTAATAAACTGTATCAAATATTAATATCAAATTAAAACTAATATATTTTATTTAACAATAATTGTTTCGTGTAGCAAGATATTATATTCTTGCCTATTATGAAACAATGATAATGCCTTATTTATATATAATTGAATTTTCTTTACAGCATTTGTAAATCTTCAGCAAAAAAATATTTTTTTTATTTTATTTCAATACTATAATAGTCATTTAAAGAGCAAAATATGATTATTTTGATATTAAAACATTCTTGGCTTAAAGATACTGTTATTTTCTATTCCATATTTTTTGCTCTCTCAACTCATGAAAATTATTACTGAATGAAAATATATTCTTCTTGATGGAACTATATAAAATTCTTCAAGCAAATTATGTTTGTTTAACGCTATCTCATATATAATTTTATTTTAAAGTTTAACACTTTGAAAATAAAGAGACTCTCAAAACAAGGACGTTCTGTATATAATAATAAAGATTTGAAGATGGTTTTAAAGCGTATTGTGTTTCACTTTTTAATTCATCCACTTATATTTATAGCTCTTATATTTTAGTTGTACATATAAGCAATTATACATCGTAAAATTGCAATTCACGTTTTATAGTGGTTATTATTTATATTTTGCGTGTTGCACGCGAGCTGCGCGGTGCAACTTCTCTCTCTCCAGGCGTGAACCGAAAGGAATCAACCGAGCGTAAATTAGAATCCTCACATCGATCCAGTTCAAACGCGCGTTATCGGATGCAGATGCAAACGCGTGGCAATCTGATTCAACTCAAATAACACACTTTTAATCGTAGCAACATCTGCTTGTACGTTATTTTATTCGCGGTGTGAAAGCGGAAATCTATTTTAAATATCATTGCACACGTGCTCGCGCGTGTACAGTGAATTTGCCAAATCCTGGATGTTATTACTATCCTGTGCCAAGACGAAAACAATTCCACGGAGTCGATTACGGTTAGTTGGTGTAACTAATAGCCAATTTCATAATCACGCGTTGGTGTTTTAAAGGATCACGAAGCGTAGCCGTAACAAAATCATTTTATAAGCAATTCAGATAGACCTAGTAGGAAAAAGATGCGAGTTAAACAGTAGGCAACTTGTTAAAGGGAACTTGTTAACTTTTAAAATGCAAATTATAAATTATAAAATATTAAAATTATATAAATTATATTACATACGTAAAATAAAAATTTATCGCGTACAATACGTCATTAACTTGAGATTGACAAGATCAATCATCTATCTTGCGACTAATGACTTGTTTATGAAGGCTTCTTAGGCGAATCAATCTTATCCTTCATGGACACCACTAAACTAGGTGAATAAGAGCACGATGGAATGCGAAGGCAACCGCATCAGGTCCGTCCGGCTCGCCGGGGCAACGTGTCGCGACTAATGGGGTGAAAATCACTTAACCCCTCGTCAGTGCGCCCCGAACAGCGCGTTATTCAATTCGCGCTTAAGCCAACGATAATAACATCAGCCGCTAGCAGGCGGCGCGCGAAGTCGAGGGCTGACGTAGCGTTGAAGATTTACGGGCACCGGCCGGGGCATGCATCCTGTATGAATGGCGGGGCAGCTTGTAATAATTCAACTCCGCGGCCACACCTCGGCCACTTCCCGTCTGCAGTCTGGCAGGGCACGACCACCGAGCGGACTGCTGTGCTCCGCTGCGGAGGGATTTCCGGTAGCTGCGCGGTCGACATCTCTCCTCCTCCTCCTCCTGCTCTTCGCAGCCTCCCCGTCATATTTTCCGTCTCTCTCGCCCTCGCTGCGAAACGACACACGCGCATACGTACACACATGCACGTCCTCCCCCTCTCTGTCTCTCTCTCTCTCTCTTTCTCTCACCCCATTTCTACTTTCCTCCCTTTCTCCTCTCCTTCTCTTCGCCACATCCACGCCCTCCCCCTCCCCCGACAGCCACCCTTAGTCGAGAGAGAGCCCGAGCCGAGAGAGCGAAGAGCTCTGATATATCGGCCGCACACATTGCACTGGATGGAACGCAATATGTCCGCCGAGAAAGGCAATAACCATTAGGTCCCGAGAAAACTGCCCCATTTCAAACGACACGAACGGTCGAATATCAGGAAATTTATATCTGGTAGCCTCTCTCTCCCCTCTCGTCCCCGTCCGCCCACCTACGTTCCCTTCGGCGAACCCGGAGTGCGAGTCGTAGAGATCGGGTTGGCGTTGGAGACTTCTAGACATACCGCGTGCAGAGTGGAAGAGTGGTTATAAACGTGCGGCAACTCGCCGCGGAGGGTCGGGTCGGCAAAGTTTGGCGAGGACGCGGAAGGGTGGTGGTGCGAGGATCGCTCGCTCACCCGCTCGCTTGCTCGCTCGCGCTGCGCTGCGCTTTATACGATCGGATATGAAGTGGCGGTCACGTGCTCGTGGCCAGCCGACGACGTTACCCACTCGGTTACACGAGCCTCAATCGACTATACCGAGGGTTCTCCAGACATCGGTCGGTCCATTTGACCGCCGAAGTATTTTGGGACCGAGATTATAGCGACCAGGCGACGACGAGGGTCACGATGTTCTTTCTTTAACGCGGTTTACAACGTGCTTGAAGATTGAGATTTGTGAGCTTTCGAGGATTCAAGCATACGTATTTAGCTTGTGTATTTGATTTACGTTAAACAAAATTGTGAAATTTGATTTAACGTCGCAAAGTTAGAGGCAAAAATATTATATATATATATATATCTGAAAAATGGTTTAATATTTGCCATCCGATGAGGCTGTCGCGGAAAGCTTTACGCGCTGATTCGTAACGTCTTAAGTTACAGCTCTCAAGCACGAGAAGGGAGATTCTATTACTTGTATATAGCGATACCGTGATGCAATCTGCGTTTCCGAGGTCCGAATATTTATGTTGTCGATAAAAGATAAACACATTATCCGCACGTTATAAACGACGGATTTACGGGCCGGGCTGAAGCGTAGGCGTCGCGCCGTCGACCGCTGGAGAAATATTACACATTGCTCTTTCCGCGCGTCGACGGCCGAGAGCTGTCGCGTAACAAATGTCTGCGCCCGACACTCATAAACTAGACTCATACTAAAAGCCTTCGTCGTCCTTGCCCGCTCCGCGTATTTTCGTTGCGCATAAAGGGGATGTTAGATCCACTTTATGTCTGGACTTTAGCCTTATGCATTTCGGCGCGACGGCGACGGCGACGGCGACGGTGACGTGACGTTCGTATAGCTTTCGAAATTTTATAAATATCGTGTAGTGGCATATTGGTAAACGCGCGCGCGTTATTTTCCTACTTTAATCGAACTTTGATGACACGCCGTTCTTGAGCCTGTATTACAATCTTCTCGTCCCAGATTTTCCAGCACATGGATAGTTCCGAAGTCTCGTATTCGCGTAAGAGAACACCTGATCGTTATATGTACTCCGACCCGTAACGTGACAGCTTTCGAATGCGGCGGTAGCTAAAGGATACACGTTGGACAAATGGTATTATCCGTGTAGCAGATTTAGAGCGCAATGAAGGGTAGTCGCGTGATATCTCGAACGTGATACTGAGATACCGCGTTAAGAGGCGAGAATCGACGTGTCCGCGGTATGTCGTAACCGTCGTAGCACGAGAAGAAGCAGAAGGCGAGGGGAAGGCGAGCCTGGAGCAGCGCTGGTCTGCGGACAGAAATTGCTTTTCCCCTATAAGGCGCCATTATCACGCACCATCTTGCTCGAATGGCTCCGTAAAATGCCAAACCGGGGAACTCTCGGTATTGCTGTGTCCAGCGCTGCGGTCAGCTCTGACCATCGCAAAAACTCCACCAGCCACCCTTGGTCTTGACCGCTTCCGTCCCGCCGCCCTCGCCGCAGCACGGTGCGATTGTGCGGCGAAATTGTGGTTGCTCTTTCTCCTACGTGTCCATGTCCGTGTCCGTGCTCTCTTTACATCGCCGCCGCGCCCCGTCGTCCTTAGGCGAGCGGGGCGCGAGAGCACTTTTCTTCGAGGGTGTCAGAGTATATGGCGAATGTCCGGAGAAAGGAGAGCGTCAGTTGGCAGAGAAAAAAGGCAAGAATCGAGAGAAAGAAAGGAAAAGAGAAAAAGAGAGAAAAGGGAAAGAGATCAGTGTAATATCAGTGGACAATGCTGTACATCGCGTCCAAACATAACGATGCTACTTTTGCCAAATGATGCCGTTCGTTTAGCTCCCCCGAGACTTAACAGACCATTTTTCGACCGGAATGGTAATAACGTCCTCTTTTGCTTGTACTACAAAGGACCTCCCCTAGCACTTATGCGAAATCATTGCTCGAGAATAGATATTATTTTATGATTTATTGTATATATACCAACAGAGAAATCTATAGAAATAGCGTTGACCGCTTGCAATGCGTCATCAGGGAACAATTCTGTTCGTTCGCTTTTCTTCGCTTATTCTAGAGACTAATGAAGAGTTGACGGAGACGAAACGGCGTTATTTTGAGGCAATACCGAGATTCTATGCTGTCTCACACAAATGTCAGATAGTTGGTGTGCTCAGCATCGTCATGACTGTACAATACGAATTCATCCGCACCACCCGCCGTGCCGTCGTGAATTCCGACGTGCCACCGTCTTTGTGGGAGATGCAGTCAATATCTATCGCCTTTCACTCTGCGCCACGAGCTGTCTAACTAAAATTAATTACTCGTCCCGCCATCGTTGCACGAAACATCGTCGAACCCCGCTATTTATAACCTCACGGCGCGCTGACTCCGACTTCAGCTTGCATTGTTGAGGCGTACGCATCTTTCAGATAAATTGCAGATCGTTTCTCATTCAAAAACAATTATAGCCTCGACATATGTAGAACATTGTACTGCAACTTAAGAATCTATGTGTCTCATCTCAAAGTATTACCAAACATTTAAAAATTTTATAGATTGTTCAATTATTATTATTTGAGTATCTGTGTACAATTTTTAAAAAAATTTGTTAAATGGAGAAAAGAAAAAAACAAGCTAAATTTGTTAAATTTCGACTTTAACTTTTAGCTGATTGTAAAACGAAAATATCCTTAAAAAAATTTGTTATTGACATGCTTCAAGAAAATAAAAAACTATGACAAATTATAATCATTAAATTACAAATTGTAGAGCGAGAAAGAGATAATGGTAATACTTGTTCCATATTCGAAAATTATTGTTATTGGCTTGTGACAATATTGGTCTATACGCCTAGAAATGCAATACTGGGGTGAGAAACTTTTCGAAATCTCATAAACTTGCAACAGTAAATTTTACAATCGTCGCGCCCCTGGCTCTTCAACTTCTACCTTTCAAATCCCCCAACACAGTCAGCCTATCTTCGAAAATCGCCAAATATATATTTCGTTCTGCGAAGTAAAGGACTAGAGCAGGAAGCAATATCGTTCATGATCGTACGCGAACGAAATCGAAAAACTTTCAATTCTCGAAGGAGCTATCGTTAGAAACTCGATCAATAAGCAGTATATATGTATCGCAAGATATCGTGTGACAATATAATTGTACCCTTGAGCATACATATACTGTGATGATAGTTTCGCGATTATCGGACGTTTTTAATATTATTTATCGAAATTATAAAAAATTGTAATGTTTAAACTTTAATATTTACAGCGTATCTATACGAATTTAAGGGGCTTAATTTAACGAGCTTTGCATTTGTATTTCTTCTCTCCGATCAATCAGGAGGAGAGGAAGAGGAGAACTCTCTTTAGGATTTAAATATCCTTCGAAACTAACTATCTCATGCTCACCATTTAAGAATAACATTTTCGAACAACTATACTTTGTCGTTCGAGTTGAAACGGATGCCATTTGCATATTGCCAAAAAAAAGCAACAGCAGATTGACGTCGGTGGTGCATGAAGAAAAAACGAGGATCGGCCGCATGTTACGTAGCAGTAAACCGGATCGATGGTCGTCGCGGTACGAGCGCCGAGAGATGGAAGCGCTCAGCGTGAATATTGAGACGTTCATTAGCGGTGGGGTACGATCGCAGCATGAGTCGCTAGGCGCACGGTGGTGTTACGTGTGGTCACGAGGAGCAAAGGGGATGGGGACCACCATTGATGGGTGATGAAGGGTCGTCCCCTGCGGCGGTCTTTGCAGTGCACCCGTGACGTGTGGCACGGCAGTGGATGATGCACATACCGCTGCCGTGGCCACATGTGATGTCCCCTACCTCTTTCGATATTCCGATGCCTCGTAAAACCGGCGCGGCCTCGGTAAAGCGCGTTCAATATTTTTACCCATTCGCCTCTATCGTTTCTTGCCTCCTATCCCGCGCGTTTATTTGTATTTCCGATCAAAGTCACGTTTAGCGTCTCACGTAAGTAGGCTTGCTCGCTTCGAAGACGATCAAAGAAATATGATCGACTTGGCTTTGATGCTTATGGACCAGAGAAGGTTTAATTGCAAATGGAAAAATAAATAAAGAGAAAAATATATATATTTATGATTAAAACATAATATTTTAGTTGCATTTGAAATGCACGCAAATTCGCTTGAACTGTATAACATGTATGAAAGTCTAATTAAAACCGTGGGTGGAAAACTTTAATCGTAATATACAACGGTTCTAATAACAAGCAGAGATTAGAAAAGAGATAAGAATCAGCGGGTTGTATCGATGAGTGTCTACCTTGTCTCTATCTTGTTATCTCGTCGCTTCGAATTTATTCAGTGAAAAACTTTCGAGTATTCGATTCCATCGCGTTTGCATTCAACTTGTCGTTCACTTTCACCACGATCACGATGTTCTCATGTACGCGGCCGGCCAGCCGCTCTGTCTTTCTCCTCTCTTTATCTCTATCTCTTTTCGTACGCTACATCCAGCGTTTTCCAGCGAGCGCTCACTCGCTCCACATACCGCCTTCGAGGCATCATTAGCCGGCATTGTGCTCGCAACACGCATACCCACTCGAGGTAAGAGTTACCGCGACACCCGCTGCGCCAGCGAGATCTGCGATAGAGTTAATGATGCTGGGACCGCGGCGATTTAACAATAAGCCGCATTATTTACAGTCGGCTCTCGGCTCCATTACCACCGGTTGTCCGCCTCACCTGGTCGTGGCACTCTCCTCGTTCTACTCGTTGCGCTCTCGGCTTCCGTCTCGCCGCGCCGTCTCTCTTTCTCTCTCCTCCTTCTCGTTCTCGCCAGCCGCTGGCCGCTCGTACGTCTCGGCGGCTTACATTACCTCACCGCAAATGCCCAAGGAGCGATATTAAACCTTTATAATCAGTCGGCACCTACGCGCCACGAACGTATTTATGCGAGTGGGTACATATTCATTCGTGTCCACGGGATGATGTACGCGAACGTTGGCGCGATACGAAAGGTAATTGGCAATGTATCCTTTTGTAGAGCGGCAAGAATATAAGCGAGCCGCCCAGGTGGCGATTGAATTATTTTTGTAGAAAGTCGCCGGCCCGCGCGCCCGTTCTCTCCTGTGAAATCTCCGTACCGTAAAACGTAACGTCATAATAACGAAACGCGCGAAATTACCTGTGGACGCGATATTGTCGCTTTACTTTCTATTGCGATTAACGACGTGATTTTTAATGGGCGTTTTCCAATCGAACTCAGTCGATTCACGGAGGGATGGTTCATTAAGGGACTACAGTAATTATCGGGCGGAGTGTCGGAGTGCAATTGGCGACCTTTGAAGGAACGCGCGCGCCCTCGAGAAAGGAAAGGGGCAGGCCTAATATTTTCAAGAGGAGGGGCGTGAACATCGTTAGTGTAGCCTTTTCGAGTTTCTCGAAAGCTATTAAGCGGAAAATTTGTCGCTCCTACGTCTGCACCACTATTCTGACATTACGCTTATAATTCAGAAGGCATTCTTTTTCGAAACGATGCATATGAAGCTAATTTCTTTCTTCGTAAATAAATGAGGCTATTAAAAAGATATCGTTCGTATCGTGGGATATGACCGTACCGTAATTAACGCGATGAAGTATCTGATCCAGTAACTATATTAGTAAAACTTTCGGGTGGTATCTCACAATTTTTCATGACTTTTTTTCTTATTCTGTACAACAATCTGTACGTGGCATGAGAATCACGTTGATGGTTAGTATTACACGAGGCGCAGGGGCAAACCGATAGAGAAAGGTTCGGCTGGAGTCTCCGCAAGAGCAATAGCATGATAATAACTTCTGGGGTTTCAAGTTCCGTGAGGTTTAATTTTGGCTAAAGCTTAATAGCCGCAGCGGGAGGTTGCTCGTTACACCTGCTACAAACCGGTGGCCAAAGCGGGTATGCGCGACAACACGCTAGGGAAATATCTGCAGGAGTTTCAATCAGAACAGCAATCCTAAGGATTTCCTGATCCCCGTTGCTTTGTATTCGTAATCAGATCAGAGAGCATCAACTTAGCGTCTGCGAAGTACACGCTACTCAAAGTCTTTCGGGTTTTCAGCGATACCGCTTCGCGAAAACTTCGGCCAAGATCGATTGGCTGTCGGCGGAGAATTGTACTTTCAACACTTAACATTCTCTTTTGTCATGTCGTAATTATTATTTCTTATCGTGCGTTTCGATCGTTAAACCGATAAACCGTTTTTAGTCTTGACGGGAACGCGAGATTCTGCAATTTAAAATACCGAATCTCGGAGAAGAGGTCTGGCGGAACATAAAATTTCCGACGGCGATGCAAAAAGATGCGTCGCGACCTTCGGCTCGTGTAACTCCCGTAATTTTTTCTCGCACGGGATCAATGGGCCTGGAGACGGGGCAGGATAGTAGAGAGCGCTTAGCAGCTGTCCCCGATAAAAAGCGCGTGGAATTGCCGGCGTCGCCACCCGGTCCCTAAACTAACCGGCCCTAAACTTGTCCCCCAGCATCGGTATTTAAGATGAATTCATCTGAAGTGGCGTTACAGAAGTATGCCATAAATTCCGATTAATTGCCAGACGGTTCTCGTAAACACGTCAGCGAAGATCAAAAACACTGACTCCCGTCTAACTTTTAATCCCCATACGGCGGTGTTCGTAAAAGATGTTATTCTGATGGCGTTCGTGTAAAAATAAATTTGTTCACCGTTGAAATTCCACATTGTACGTGCCATTTCGAGTCTATATGCCATTTACATTTTAACATCGTCGGCTTAATGTATCCTATCGCGATCAGAGAAAATGTATAGGTAGTGTTAGTGGAATTATCAACGTGCTCAATCTCATTCAGAGGGACATTCGAGAAAGAGACACGGCGTGTTTAATAAGCTCTATATATTTTAACATCAATTTAAATTTCCAACGAGAACTTTTTACAACCGGCTACTTTAGATGCTAATTGTAGTGTCACTATAAGCACGTCAATCTCTTCACAGTTCCAATTATCTAGAAATTAATACATAGAAACCGGTTGTGAGCCTACATTTCCGCAACTACTACACGATATTCCGAAATGTTTCTCGCGTATAATAAACTATCCGCAAGATATCATCGAAATTAATTGTAATGAGTAACGTGAGAAAAAAAAACTTTCTATCTCAAAGTTGATAATAAACGTGCGTTATATTCATTTCGCTATATTACAATTAAAATAAAGGGAGAGAAAAAAACCGGTGTAACGACACAACTCGGTTTACCGTGTCGCCTCGTCAATATGTTTTTCGTTAATTACGCATTAATCACCGGAGATACGTGCCCGAAATTGTCAACTCGATTTGCAACGGTGGCATCGGCCTGACAACAGATAGATTAAAATACGGCCATTTGCTCTCGCATCGTATTCTATTTAATAAATACGTCGCATCTGTCCTAATCCCCCTTCTCCCTTAATGAATTCCTGATTTATCATCCATTAAGGTGTCAGGACGCGCTCCGGTTTCGTTGCTCCGCTCGGACCAGCGGAAATTTATGTGGATAGGTGTGATTAATGCGATGTTCGCGGAAACACACGGACATCTGTGTTAATGGTGACTGATGGCCGCGCTAATGGTGTCAGCCAGCGACAGCCGTCCTCGTCGCGTTCGCCTCCGTCGCGTTCTAGACTTCTGACCGGCTCCTTCGTGAATACGAATATCCAGTCCGCATATGGTCTCTCCGATAGCCCTCCATTAACAGCAATCGTCTCAACGCGCGTATACGTAAAAAAATATCACGCGCGACGACGCGACATCAGAAGTGTGTTATTAGCGGCATGAATTATGACGCCTGTGACAGTATAAAGTCGACAAATACAAATTTCTTATATTAAGTAGGCGTGTACCCTAACACTGAACACTTTTACCAAGGCGTTATTAAGTCCCAAGCGTATAAAGCGTATAAAGAGAAACCTGTTCCTCCAAGTCCTCCTTGTAATTAAGACTCGACGTTTCCTCGCCACACGCCGCTAATTGCCATCGCCGAATGGCTTTTCGTCCGAAGCCGGACGATAAATCCGCCGCCGAAACGACGCCGAGTCCGCGACCGAACTGATTTTTCTTCTCCTCCCCCGGAAACTGCGCGATTACGAGCGGGCTAAGCGAGAACTACCCCGGATCTGGGATGCCCCTCGAATGGAAAGGGAAGAAAAGCTGCCGAGCGCGTTGGGTAGGCAGGTAGGCAGGCAGGCAGATATTGAGCTCTATATTTCCATAAGCTGATATTTACGTGGCAATATACGCGGTCGTGCTCGCTACTTTATGGGCCTCGTAAATATAGCGGGCCGCCGGGAATTGGCTGGCAAGGCGGCCGCGTTCTCTTTCGCTCTCCTCTCCTGCACCCCTTCGACTCCTCTCTCTCTCTCTCCTCTCTCGCAGATCTCTTTCTCCTTGCCTCTACACTCCCCATGCCTGCCTGCCTGCCTGCCTGCCTGCCTGCCTACCTCCATCCGGCCTACAGAGACATAAATCGCCGCCAATTGTAAATAATACGCGACGTATGCTGATCTCCGTTCCTACGTTCCGACTAGACTCGCACTACGCGTACATACTGTACGTGCGTGCGTAACCAAGGCGGCGCGGCGGCGAGTCGGAAAACTGGAGAATTTAGTTACTTTTATCAATCCTTTTCCTACGTACATATACGCTTGTACAATTTATAACAATATTCATGAATGTTCGATGAATTTATTGTGCGCGATGCATGAGCAAGATTTATACAGTTCTCCTCCGTCGTTGCGTCACAAGCAGCACATTTCACAAAGTGGTTTCCAACGTTGGCGCAAGAGCATAACGGAGCCAACCAGACCGAGGAGATTTCGGTTTCGTGGGAGATCCGACTCCACTTCCGCGGGACGGCGGCGAACGTCTCGTCGCCGGAAAAGTACGACGCGGTAGTGTCGGCCACACGTGTCGTCGGGTGAAAATGCGCGCGGAGGTGCCCCCCGCCGAATGTGAAGCTCGACGTGCGCGGTGACGCCAGCCGTGAAATTCTTCTAACTCTTACCCCCGCGCCGACGCGCGACTGAGTTATGGCTGCGAGTTGCCGCGGAGTTGAAAGCACTTGGATTTCACATACTTTAACTGGATGCGCGCCCCGCATATGTACGGATCGTATGGCGCGAGTGCACGCCGGAACGACGGCGGCGTGCACCTTCCGAGTGTGATGGATGACAGCGCGTTGCACGCCGCGCCAGGCGTATCCGTATGACGTATTAATATGTCCATGGAATAGACCTGACGCTCCTGATTTTTTTTTTTTTCCAGAGCGGCACACGCGGCTAGAGAGAAGATAGACACGATATCTCGAAGAGGTATCTCGCAACTTTGAGAATTGGGGTACATTCGATTATGTATATTTTTTTTTCCACTACTGAAAGGAAACAATACATTTGAAAAATATTGGATGAAAAATGTGACAACTCGATCAACGAACTTTGATAATTCGATATTTTCTTGAAACTCGATATTGTATTATACTTAAATAGAAGCATATTTTGTGAAATTCTATTCGTGACTTTTTTATTTCATCTCTTTTCAAGTCAGCTGTGTAACCTCGGAACATGGCAGATACCGCGTTACTGAATTTCTACCTTGATCGAGAGCAAGTCAAATCTTCCTACAAGATCTTACTTGTATCCCTGACTTTGGTTGGCAGCCGGTGATTATCGGCGAGGCGGACGGAGAAGGGAAAGACGTCAGGGGGAGGACCTGATAGATGGGGGCGCGTCCCGTCGATATTTCTCCGCCACACGCTACCACTTTATCATCCCCCGGCATCGATCGTCCATCATCCGCAATCACTTCCTTGCGCATTCACTCTCGGCGAGCAGCACGGATCAATTCAAATTTCATTCCGCAGTCCACGTCCACGCATTCGCGTATTTACACATAAAAAATGGATCTCCCTCCCTCTCTCTCTCTCTCTCTCTCTCTGCGTGTGTATATAGACGGTGAATCGTTATAGCTATTTGGGAATGTACGACAAAAACTGGACGTTCGAATCTGTCAATCTACTGTACTAATCACGTCAGAATAAAATGTAATTACGACTTCTTATATCAAACTTTTTTGTACCAGCTTCATATTGGAATCTAAACTGCAGTTCTACAGCTGTTGTGCATGTAAAATAATTAAATTTCTGATACATGTCCATTATTATAGATGCAATGACCAAGACATCTAACATACACACATTACATAATTGTTTTATCTAGCTTTAACGGGCATTATCGATAGTGATTTGTACGGCGACCGAATTATGTATTTAATTAGCATTTAACGAACCAATTGACGATTGTCAATTTGCGCTGTCGACGTGAATAATATTGGACACAAAGCCATTAATTTTGTCCGAAATAAAAAATTGGAAATTGCATAATCAGTGAGCGTGAAGATTTTCACGGACGGAAAACAACGGCCGTGGCGTTAATGAAGCCACTCATTATCACCGGATTTCGTATCCGGGATCTTCTTAATGACGAAACGATTAATGCACTCCTGGCACGCCAGAATCTCATTCAACGTTTCCGTAAAGGGTGACGTTAATTTTCATTGCAATAAATCGACGGTGGTTTTCACTTCAATTTACTTCCTTGATTTATGAAATTTGAGAATTCTCGCCAAGGTGCCGCGCACAGTTCCCCCGGCGCATCTCAGTAATAAATTATATCTTAATAATACATCTCTTTGAATTTTAACGTGCGGCAATTTGATCTGATTCAACTCACGGATTATATGTATTTATATCTACGGAGGGGTTATATATTTTGGCTTGAAAACACATGAAAGAGATAGCGAGATTTATCTTATTTGCAGCGTTGACATACGTTACATAATTCTCGTCTCTGGATAAAAGAGCGCTTGAAAGTTCACGTCGGGGATCGTGCCGTCGTGAATGACAGAGATGGAATTATAGTGTAATAAACCGGTACAATGATTATCGTAAAATAGATCCCCCGAGGATTACCGCGTCTGACATTTCCAGCCAAGTCACTAAATATTCTTCCCGCAACGATAGATAATCCGCATAACGGACACGTACGCTGACATACTCCATTAATTCTATGTGGAATGGACAATCAATCATATTTATTAATCGCGCAAACATTTGAATTTTAGGTCATCTTTTCAAGATATGGCCAGATAAGTCTCGTAAGGGGTGACCGATTGCTCGAAAAGTTAATTACAAGATACGTAACGTAATAATTCTATAGTTTTTACTTATCGCGCATATCGAGAATTAGTACGGCGTTAGTTAAATGTTGGCATTATCCTTTAATATGTTCCATCACCTATCCCATTACCTGACATTTCCAGAATGATTCTCGAATAAAACTTCAGATTTTTCACTACACGTTTCTGCGGTTTTCCGCGAAAGATGCTCTTCTTCGGCAAACCCGACGTCATTTATCTCGCAGTTTCTTGTCTTCTTTCCACTCCATTTACCGTTACGTTCGGAACATTAATTTCCCCTTATAGCCACGAAGAGCCGTGTTTATCATTAGTTTCCCGCCGCTTAGCTCTGGAAAATATATAAGACTTCCTACGCCGGAAGGTTATGCCTACATCGCATGTATAAACTCGGTGCGGTACATAATAATTTTCACAGTGAAGACCAAACGATCGAAAAAAGCACACAGCTGTTGGCCGTAACTTCCTCGAATAAGTATCTTCAAACGTTGCAATAACTGTCAGAAGGGGAGCCGGCGGAAAGCCTGATATAGGGTGTACGCCTGCTTGGATTTGTTCTGAAAATCTCTCGTTCTTACAAACAGCGGCATAAACGGGCGCCGATTACGTTTAGCCCTCGAGGATTTTATTACGCGCTTCCTAGAAGCCGCCACCGAATTTTCTACAGCGATAAATTTTTATTACCGAGAAAGTTCTTGCGCGGATGTTATTACACTCGTCCGAGCTTTGATATTTAGAATGTGAAACATTAGTACGAGAAAATACTCCGATCGCGAGGCTTCTTGAAAGTTGAATCATTTAAATTCGGCTTTCATTACGATTAACGATAAGATTTTGTTCCGTTAGATGAGAAAACAGAAGGACGTTAATAATGACGTCGTGAACTTAATTAGTTATCCGTAATGTGGTTTTATTTTTTCTAAAGTTCTTTTATGATGATCTGATACATGTGAATACAGCGTTACATTTCACGGAGCATCTTATCTTATCTGAAGTAGCAAGATCATTCCGTTCATGAATAGTGTGTATAATCTTCATTTACCCTCTTTTACCTGTGCCTTCACCGAGACTCGAGCATATTAACGGTACTAAATAAATTCCGTGGTATAATCTACGAGCAATCAAAGTTAATAACCCAAAGAATTTATGACGAAGTGCGTCGTTAGCTTAATTTTCCTTGTTGTACGTAACGATGCGTGACTAGACGATGTTTAGGTAGAATTTACTGTTAAATAGACGTTGAAATATTCGTACAGTACATTATTAGTCGCTTAAATCATATCTTACGTCATAATTGGCGTCAAGGAAAATAATTGATACCATGCATTTAGTCATGCATTTAAAATTACGAGATTAGCAGTCGATTTTTATAATTACCAATCGCCTGCAAATTGTGGAAACGAGTTAACGCTAAACTTTACTAAATTTTATTTGTTCTCGATGACGAATTTTATCTTTGTGACCAATCATGACGATCAAAATTACGTTTATCGGTGTTAGAAGCTTGGCTGCGTAACTCGGGATTCATCCTAATCCAAATCCGAATATTATTGTTAAGCTTTAAGTAACTTACAATCCGACATTTCTAGCCCGTGTCTCCCCGCGACAATTCGATCCAGAAGTATGTAAACTATCGGGATGCATACAAATGGACGCGATTATGGGATATTCTGAGCCCGCAATCTCGATTCCGTTACAATTCTCAGTTTCCCTGCCCCACACTAATCATTTATCATCGGCGTCCCCAGGCTATTTTCTAGGAAATCCTTAGAGTATGTATCATATCAAACCGTTCTTACGGATTTCGTAATGTTTTACTTTATCCTCTACCTATACTTCAGCACTCTCGAATGTGCAGAGGCTTTATTTTGTTATTATCGGAGTATCGCGGCACGGTAGCGCGCAGCCGTTCGATAAACCTTGCGAAAAGTGACTCGTCGGATAAGTACTCGTCTAACGCACGTTGACGCGCAACTTAACATGCTACTATATCCTCGCGTTTTACGGAAGGCACGTAATCTTTGTAGCGGTTGATATTCCGCGCCGGCGATAATCGAGCACTCGGCGATATTTGTCGCGCGATTGAACGACGCGTCGTTACAAGACGCGTGGCGTTTAGTAGCTTCTCGGAATAAACGCCGACGAGAGCGATCCGCGGATGTCACGGGGGCACTCTCGACGGCGCGGAGGGTATTTTCGTGGCGTTTCTAACGACGTGTCGCGAGATCTACGAGGCTGTTTGTCGGTGAGCGCAAAAATAGACCTCACTCCGCACTCACTTCATCACTCAGCCCGCGGCATCGGCGGTGCTCCCCCTTGGTCGTGTTCACGCGGCGACGACGAAGACGACGACGACGACCGAGGCTGAGAATGCTGGCACGCAGCACGACGTCGTACGTACCATTAGCCCGGGCGTCGCGACGCTCGCCTGCCAGATTAACCTTAGGCCCAAAGAGGGTTACATTCGTGCCCACAATTTCACTGAAGCTATGCGTTTTTAAGGCTTTCACGACGCTGCACTGGCAGCGGACGCTTTATCGCTGGAATGCACCAATACGTTTTCACGGATGAGCGAAGTACATTCGAGTGGCATACTTGCAACGCAAGATAGAGTTTCAAGTGCCGTAAACGATAATACGTTGATAGCCGAGGTGGCGAACATGGTAGCTTTGCGTTCGTAACGCTGCCGATCGTAATCATGAAGATGCACGATCCAATTACGTTGTCGATGTCGATTAACATAAGAGGCTTTTCCAGGATGTTGTATCTACAATTAGTATAGGCTACGACGGCACGAAGACTCGCGCTATCAAATAATAAGACTAATTCCCGTTTATCGAGTTTATATGATTGAAAAAAGGCTCGAATTGACTACTTAACAAGCGTTCAACTTGTTTGATCTTCTTCGAGTTCACTCCGAGGAGGAATGACAAACGATGGTGAAACGCGCGATACGTTTGATGATTAAACGGTGACTGTACTCGCCGTGTGTCGAGTCATTCTAAGTAAACGTTATAAAGGAGTAACGCACGAGATTTTACATTGGCTTGACTTACGACAGTAGCGGCTGTTTATCACGACGCCGGACTGACGGGCCGCGCCGCTCAGGACGATAAAACGAATGAGCTATGTGAGCAACACACTGAGAAATGGCTTGCCTCTTGGAGGACCTTTCGTTGCGACACTGATTTTAAATTAGAATTTATAGGGTGTCCGTGGGCATTCCGACGTTTGCCGCCACGTTAGCACGTGGAATGCATTTACTCTTAACCTACATTTTCCGCCTCTGTTAAAATGTAAAACTTTTAGCGATAATATATTTTTAAAATACAATTAATACCCCCGACAACTATCGCAGTAGGATTAATTTGGAATTATTTTCCGCGCAACACGAAATAATCCGGTTAAACGATCAATTATTTCAATGGTAAGAGGACACCGCGACGTGGATTGCATCGATACGTTTCCTCCTATTTAATTATCAACGACCGTCGTCGCGAACGTGATATTTTTACACTTGAAGACTCGCTCGACGGTGACACGACGAGAGAAGGAGGAAGACAGAGAAGCGTTTGTCAAGTACATAACTGGCAGTGCTCCGAGTACTGAAAATTTCAATCTCGTGGCACAACAGGAGCACGCAAATAATTCAGATCGCTCGCCTACGTCTTTTAAGTCGCGCATCAATCTATCCGCCACGGCCAGGGAGTGTTGCGATGAAAAGACGAATGCTAACGTGGATGGCCGCACTGGCGTCGGTCCAACTACGGTCAGTACGTTTATTCCGGCTCGTACTCTCTCGTGCTCTCTCTCTCTCTCTCTCTGAGCCCAGAATGTACCACGAATGCATTCCGGCCGCCATCTCTAAGCGCTTTGAGATTTTCGTCGCGCACCTTGTAATTAATACAGCCGTCGGACACGCGAAGTAAACCTAGGCGCGTTTTTTTTTGTTGCAATGAAAGAAATAATTGTCGAGATGCGTTATCCAGAAATACATTTCTGCAAAATTGTGTTTTAAGTTTCGAGATCAAATGTTCGATGAATGAACGCGCGTTGAATGACGTCGGCATCTTTCCGACGATAATACTTCCTTCTCCACTCTTATCGCGGCGGTTGCATCCTACACACGAGTGTAACTTTCGCTAACAAACGGCGTGCGGCATTATGCGCTCGAAATATAGTATCGGGACTGCGATAAATTTTTCCCGTGGTGCTGCGCGCCCAACGGCGTATCTCCTTTCAGAAAATTGCACGACGGCTCGTAAAGATAAGTACTTAATTCGGCGTTTTGCCGGAAATTGTTTTTCCTGCCGCGAACAAGTCCGCCGCGTGGATTTATGAATCTGTGGCACGGCTCTAGGATGTTAAAACGTAAAATTTCAGGACTGAGGATACCCAGATATTAATGTCTCGCGTATCTGAATTCCTGTGCGTTATTAGACTACTTTGATATCACGTTGAGAACATTCCTTACGCAGTTCGAGGAATATATTTATTCATTTTTTATGTGTATTGTATTTATTGCTACTTGAAGAAAAAAGTATAAAACTTGCACTTCAGAGTTGTCACATCATAGTGGCAAAATTATTTTATTTGCTCTGAATGTAATAACTGAGTTGAGCTGCAACTGAAATATCCAAAGACATCAGGTTTTAATCTCAATTTTACAGAGTTCTCCGTTTGGGAAACTAGAAAATTTGCCTTTGAAGGGCCATATATTTTCGTAAATCTGTGAGAAGCTGTGAAAGATCCTGGGGATACCGCGTCTGACGTGCTTGAACGTTCCAAGTGCTCACGCGATGAAAAAATGATCGTGGACGCCGATGCGATCGACCCTAAGGCGGCGAAACGGAGAGCTCGGGCTTTCTTTCTCCTTCTTTCTCTTTAGCTCGGCGCATTCTGACGCGGATACGCGTGTAGAAATAAAGTGCCAATGTAAATGACGTTTGGCATTGCGCCGCGGCATTAATAGCCGCCGGATGTCGGGTATTTTATTGCTGGTAACCTTTCCGTGCACAAGCAACCCGGCGCGGCGGTTCCGCGCGCCTGACAACCGTTACCGTATGAGGGTCTTGCGTTTCCTTGCAAGGGAACGTCGGCCGGCGCATACCTAATGAGCGCACCGATAGCGCGGTTTCTTAATGCACTTCGATTGGGGCTATTAATTACTACGCACGGCGCACGCGGGATAAACACCCCGACGCCGGGTAGCGCTTATTTGCATCACTTACGACAGTCCCCGTGTGCTTAATTGCTCATTTCCGACGATATTTTACGGCTACATTCTATCTGCCTTCCCAATTAATATTTATCGTGGGATTCGATAGGTAATCATTTATGCGATACGACGTGACAAAGTATGAATTATCATGTATGAACGTAGCATGAAATACTACGTGATTCTTGATTTATATTATCGAGGCAAATCAGCGATTTAACTGACTGTACTATTTGGGATTTCTCAAGTGTTTAAAACGTTCTCCTTACATTCAAAGTGTAGTATTTTTAATTATGTGGATCTTTCAATGCGTTTTTTTTCTTTCTTAAAAAGAAATCTATTTAATACATTAGAGTCGTGCAAAAAAGCTATTTGAAGGATATGAATTAAATTATTACGTGCCGTACAACTTTCTGGTCAAGAGAAATTTAATTCCATTCGCGGAATAACAGAATGATGATGATTTCACATAATTTCATTGCCGAAGCAAAAGGACGTTGCAATATATCAAAGTCACAACGTTGTAATGATTACGGTGTCCAGGTAATTAACGGCGATATTCGTTCTATCAAAATAATCATAATTTACGCCCGTTCCTGCGTGTACAGATCTGTGATACTCGCAATATCGTTACTGCGCGCACAGAAGCGTAAGACAGTAATTAGGTATATTATTAAATCAACTAAGGCAGCTGTTAAACACACGGAAGCCATCGCAAGTGAGTTAAATTAGCTTCCCGGCATAAAATATTTATTTTGCGTGCGCATGAATTTCTTAGAATAATTTTTTCGTCGGGGAAAAAAAATACACAGCAACATGTACTGATACTATCGGGCTATCTTGCTTTCTTAATTGTTTTTAATAACCATAAGGAAAGTGTAAGAGATCGGTTATTTCTTTACAGAGATTAAATAAGGCAAGCGTAAACGTTTGCACAGTCGAGTCAGTGATTTTATTTTTTCCCCTTTATATTGAATTTTTATCAGACACTTTATTTATTTTTTTACAGTTTCAAAATTTAAAACCTTGATTTTATTGTTGGTGAGAAGGTGCTTCGATTGCGGCTCGAATTCCAGTTAACACGAGCCGAGTATTTTCGATCGCGCGACATGTATTATAATTTTAATTAAATTTTGTTGCGTGTGGTGTAATATTTCACCAATCAAGAGAATAACTTTCAAGGATTTTCTATAAAAGAGAAAGAAAATAATTTTTTTTTATTCACACTTGAATCTCATAAAATACCTTCCCGTATCTTAATGGCTTTTAATTTTATGACACGAGCGAGAAACGAATACTTTCTTTATATTATACATAAGTATTTTATATAACTTGAAGGGAATATGAGATTAGAAAGATAAATTTCTTTAAGATACCGCCTATTATATTATATGAAAAAGGTAGAGTGTATTATATGAGAATTTATGTCCTAAAATCTTTGACATTATCATATCAAAGAAAAATTACTAAATGTAACAGATAGATAATGTAATAATAAGAGATTACATCTATTTCTGTGACAGAGAGAGTTTGTAAAATGTATATCGTCTATCGAAAAAGCCCGTACAGGCCCTATTTTTATCGTGTCACGTGCTGTCATAAATAACATCGTGTGCGCCGCGCGTTTGGTAAATATTTGTTTGTTCGTACAGAAATGTGTTTATCGAAATTGACAAATTAATTGGTCCTTCGTTAATCCCACAAAAATCTGTTTCTGATTGATAAAGTAGATAGAGCAATTGACATCGATATGTATAAAAAAATATGTATTGTTTGTTATTAAAATTCGTCTATTGCATCCACTTGAAAAATTATTTCTCTTCTGATTTATTCCAATTTATTTTTTTCTTTTCATTAACATTTTTTTTAAATAGTTTATATGATTGATTATTGTGTCTTATCGTTTAATAATTTGACGAAGTATTTTTCAGTTTTAATATGATATACGTTGTATATATAGAATGCTTCTCAAGTACTATCTAATATTTTAGAAGTTGATTTCATTTTACGAAGAAACATTCGCGTATGGAAAAAAGATAATTTTAACATTCTGTATATTTTAAACGAGGTCTTCAAGACTGTATATTTATTTATATGAACTTTTCTTTATAAAATCAACTTCCAAGATATTGGACAGTACATAAGATAACATTTTAATAAAAAAAAAATAAAGATTTATACAGTAACATTTTACATAATTTTTTTAAAAATCTGTTTCGATTTGATAAGTAAAACATGACTATTCCTTTTGGGCGATTTCTGTCGCTACATTATGATACATTATTCGTTGATGCCCATAGAGACAGAATCAGATTTGGAGTCGGTGCAGTAATTAAGCGAAGGGTAACCCACATGGGAATATCGGAAACGCCGCTGTATCCTGTTGATCTACGAAGTCATCGGGTGTAATCCGCGCTTGTTGAATGATTTTACATCTCTATTTACACCGCTGACAAAGCCGCGTACAGCGCGTGTAGATAAAGCAAGAATGATATCAACATGAAAAACTCGTCGACGCGCGCCCCAGCCCCGTCGTGTCGCGACGCGCAATAAATTAATGGCCGGCCATCATTGCGTACTCATACAAGCGTGCACCCTCATATGGACACGTCGTGACGCATCATTAATCTTCTCATTATAAATGCGAGCCGCTGCTTTGCCGCGGTCTGACAGTGTGCACGAAAATAAATTGCCGTGCATCGCGCGCGTCTGTACTTTCATTTGATATTTAAAATGACCACACGGCGGAGTGCGCTCGTGCGCCTCCGCGGTGCCCGGAGACAAATTGCCCATTTGCATAATGCCGTTATTTATTAATGATCGTGATACAGGTACTTCGGATGCTACATAAATAGCCACCTGCGGCGGCGACCAATCCACAACCTTCTAATTCGATATCCAATCGCCCGCGCCGGTCCGTCGCGGATTATCATTCGTTCCGCGGCTCGCCCCTGAGGTAGTTAACGGGTCTTCAAGCATAATGTAATCGATCGATGAGTAATCACTCCACAAATGATACAAAGGAAAATCGTTGGGTCATTGAAACGTTGGCTGATCGCCTATTGTTCCTGACACAATTTATCCTATTTCTTTTTTTTTGTTTTTTTTTCTCGAAAATCTCGTTGGCGAAAAAAAAGTAGCGGAAATTAAATCGCGGAAATGGTACGATTTACCAAGCCGAAAGTCCCGCTAACGAAATCGGTATCAAACGGAACACAGCTGTCCGAGGAGAGACAGAATGTGAAATATAGGAGAAAGCGTGCGCGGGGTAAATTGCTCATACGAGCGTGCCAAGCGTGGAATTCGCGCGACTTGCTGGCGTAACCAAGATATACGAGCACTTTTCCCCGAAAAAGTGTTAAGGAATTATGCTTCGTAGAGTAAATGAGATGTGTCTGCGCCGGGACATAGATCACCGGAACGCCATCCATTCTCACCACCGTGGAAATAAATACGATCTTCTCTGCGAAAGAGGCTGCGGAGGATCGTGCAGCCGCCACTGCTGCCGGCGCTGCCGCCGTTGCTGCCGTCGCCGAAGAGAGTGGAAAGAAGGAGGACCACAGCTTGGTAGTCGGAGAGGGCGAGAACGACGGCGAGGACGGTAAGCCGGAGGGGGATAGCAAAATCGTCTCCTGGCGGCCCGCATCCCGCAGCACATCTTTCTACTCGACACCCGGGGGGATCCAACGTAGCCATTTCTCTGCCCTGTTATACGCCGCCTATATACGTATCTACTACCCCCGGTAGGTACCTACAGCCAGCAAATAAATTGATCCATTACTCAACCGAGCAGTCATCTTCCCTCCTTTGCCTCGGTTCGTTCACTTCACTCCTCGGCTCGGCTCGCGCCGTCCTTCCATCGCGAGCGAGCCTTTTTCCTCGAGACTTTTCCGGGAATTCTGCCAGAGATTCGGTAAAGCCCCTTTCACGCCCTGTTGCGGAGACGATGATACGTCGCGATTTACTTGCTCGCGGCTACCGCCGGAAGTGCGGCCTCCAAGCAGCACGTTTGAAACAAAGAAATCGATAGGCCTTTCTCCGGAATCGCCCGGTTCTCGATCATTTGTTACCCCGTGACGCGCGCGCGGTAAAACTCGTCCATTTTATTACCGTATTCACTTTCTCAAATGAAGAGGCTCCTGATAAATCATCGATATAAATGTTCTTTCATATATATATATATATGAATATATATATGGTGCGTCTTGCGTTATTCATACGGCCACGTTGTCAAATGTCTGTTGCTTCTACATCTGTTCAAGTCGAATTCTTTTTCATTTCTCTCGAATTCCTCTTGCCCTGCTTCTTTCTTGCGAAGAGCAAATAATTCCTTTATCCGCTCGGGGCAAAGGATAGCATAGTCGTGGAATATTAAAATGTATGAGCAGTTTTCTGCGCGCACTTTCTGCCTTTTCCTTTTAACTTGTCAAGTATGTTGTCTTACAGTACCTTCGAGCGCGTTATCTAATATCAGATTTCTTTCCGTATATCCTTCTCTTCACCTTTATTCCATTATATATAGAGAGAGTATTAGAAGTTGTACGTACATTCTCTGCGTTATATATTGAATTTAGGGTCTCATTTTCTCTCGGTGGAAGTTTTCGGTTTCTATTTTTATCGCCCTCTCTTTTTATCCCTTTATCTTCATTGATAAAAATTTTAAAACATAAGAGCGTAAAAATATTCTTTTTCCATTTTATTACTGTATTTCTTTTCTGAGACCCCATAGAAATATAATCATTTTTCAATAATATTTTTATAATACTTTATAGCTTTTTTCTTTTTTTCTCTAATTGTACCGTTTTAATGCCTAAAACATTTGTGAATCTTCCTCATCTCCGCTTTCGATACTCGAGATAGACATTAAGTATATTTACTTCTAATTCGAGGCGTTGGTTTCCTCCTCCGCAAATTCTCAATGATAAATAGATGGCAAATGTTCCAAGCCGGATGAGGGGAAGAGGGTCGCAAGTCATCAGCCAAAGTAATAATAACGCTCTAGAACCTGGCGGGCCATTAGCTTCTCGTCCCTTGGGAACCCTCTTGGATTCCATGTCTGATACGCTCGTTTGATATCGGTTGTCTTCCCGCATACGTACGCGGACATGCTCGCAACACGGTCACGCACAATGGACATGGACGAAACGCGCGAGATAGTGGAAAGGGGGGAAGGGAGGAGACGGAAAGGGGATGTCTCTCAAGGTGGACACTTTTAACGCGTGAATACGTGTCAAGGGTTCAGAAAAGGGAAGGATGGCTGATGCTTTGTAACGTCACACGAGGTATAAAAGGAAATGGATGGCGTCATTAGTCGGCACGAGTTTCTGTTCCTCCTTTCTTTGCGGCATTTGTCAACAGTTATCACAACGTCTTTCTCAACACAATTTCTCACACGCACGCCTTTCAGATACGCACCTTCGCGGAAGGACTACGTACATCTTTAGAGTTTGACAATTTTTCTTAATTCTACGTGTCATACATCAAGTACACAATTTTAATTTTTATCACGCGTGTTACATTTGAGTATACCTTTTATACCTACAATTGACATTTATTGAATTGTTTTGTATCGTGGAGAGTTAAACAATCAACTTTGCTGTATAGGTATTCAATGTAGTTGTTTTTATGTATCGATATATTTGTATGCATGTTATTCAGTCCTAGCAAAATTGTATTTATCAATTAGAGGATATATTAAACGTATTAAAAATAAAACAACTAATTAGAGTATTTATTTTATAAAACCTGTACATCGTTTATCCCAACCTAGATATCGCTCTATTGGCAATATACAAAATTCTTTACTGCGCGAGTAGCAGTCAAGAATTTCCCCTCCCCCCCCTCTCTCTATGTACATTTTAATAAGATTAAAATCGTCCGCGAACGATCCGAAACGATCGAAACAATGATAGAGTGGAGCGCCAGAATTTAGTTACGCGCGAAAGAACTAGAAATCCTGCTGCGGTGCGCAGTCACCGACATGCCATCTCCGACCCCTTTGGCTCTCAGACGGCTGGTGCATAAATCACGCGGATTTACGATCCCGGTTAAAAAGGGTAACGCAATATTTATAGTCATCTTGTGCAGTTACATATAACAAATTGAACTTTTATATAAACGCGCTCGCGATCCCAAGGACCCCTCCAGCCGGCCGGGCACAGATTTTAATTATCGATATCGATTTATTGCCAATACATATTAATGCCCGCGCCGTGCTACCTCCGCGTACCGGTGTTTATTCATATTGATGGAACTAGATTGAAACATAAACCGGATATGCAAACAACTGCGAGTTAAATCGTTCGGTACTGTCGCGATAAAAAAAGAGAGACAGAGAGAGAGAGAGAGAGAGAGAGAGGAAGGAAAGAGAGCGGTGTACACACGCGGCCGGACATATTCGCTCGGTCCCCGGCGCGTCGCGTCGTCCCTAATTTATCATTAAACGGATGCTCGCGTTTTACGGCTGCGTGGACACGCGGCACACAGAGAATATTTTATAGCAACGCGGATAAGCTCGTTCATTGTCCCCGGTACTGCGTTCGCGCCTCCTTCAGTTTACGGCCGACATTATGCTGAAAATGTTAATGGACCTGCCACGTCATTCCTAGCTGCAAGATATGATTTCGGGATGTCCTTTTATTTAGGAATGACTTCGATCGAGGAGAAATTTTCCACTCTTTCGAATATAAGAAAGAGTTGCCAAATGCGTACCACTTAAGTTATTTTTTATTATATTTTCATTTACTGATTTGTAGGCAAATAAACGATGGAAATTATAGCTTGATATTTCAAGTACCTATTACTGCAATGTTTAATCTTTTACCAAAAACAAATTAATTTATTATTAAGCAACGTGCGGTAAAAGGTATGGATTATGTAATCTGTTGTCTATTGTATCTATAAGACTCCCATACCATATCACCTTTGAACGAATCGAATTGAATATGAATTAAAATAATTAAAAATATAAAGAATTATTAATTAATATTAATATGTATTTTATTATTAATTTATTGAAAAACATTTATTAAAATATTTGATTAATAAATGACATTAATGGAAAGAGGATGATGTTGAAATATAAAATCGGCTTAAATTTATTTTTGCAATTGACATATTTTTATTCATTTAATTATTAGTTTTACTTATTTATCAATCATCTTATATTGATATCATTTAATGTAATAAAATTTGTGTAGTATAATTAAAAATTTGATAGATTTGAAAAAATATCGATTTAATCTTTTTAATAATTGCAAATATGTATATAATAAATGTAAAATATTCTATAATAAACCTTTTATGAAAACATACCCGCGGGCGTTTGTCGTCCCGCAGGCGTTTGTAATGCTTTTGCTTTTGATTAATATGTATTAAAAATAGATTAATTTACGTTTATATTGTTTTATATCGACTAATAGGAACGCCAAGCATTTATATATAAAAATTAGAAGTGGTTGAATTTTTGCAATGGTCGATAGTATTGTAGTGCTCCTACTTTTGATTAATAGTGATTAAAAATACAATAAATTTACGTTTATAAATAATAATAATAATAATTTACGTTTTTTTTAAATTTTTTTACGGAAAAGCATCAACAATAAACTTCGAGAGATACGATTATCGATTTAACATGGACTTTTTCAGATAGGATATAAAAATTTTGTATAAAATTGCATGATTACATTATTATCAGTTACATAAATTGATTGAAAATTGACAGTTTTACCTGATTTTTTAAAGTTCTATTAAGACGTATAAAACAAGATACGATCTATAAATTTTTTTTATCTATATTACAAATTTCTCATATTAATATTGATTTTATATTTTTGTTAATAAATATTACTTATATTAAGTAAAAATATAAAATATAAATATAATTTAAATATAAACATATATAAAATATAAATGTAAAACATATAAATGTTGCTTATATTAAATAAAAATATTAAATATTAATGACATACGATATAGGCGAGCAGTGTGCAATCAGCAACTCTCTCCTACTTTGATAGGGAGTACATTCGCATTACTTTTTAATGAAGCGAGTTTTACGCGAGCAAACTCGATTTTACAGTCGTCTTGAAACGTGAGCCTCGAACGGTTGTCGGTTCGAATAAATTTTAAGGTCTGCTCCGCACATGCGTTCAGTCTCCCATTTATCTCAACTCTTCTCAAACTATATCGGTATCGTCCACTTAATAAAGATTTCCTTCGTGCAAACGTCACACGGAGAAGATACATCTGGCATGAATTTCGTCGGGCATCGTGGTGGGTATCGTCCGCGCGCACTCCAGACCGAAAAAATATTTTCGCAGGCAGATGCGCGCACGTCCGTCGCTGTAACGGGGCCAACGAGTTTGAACGCCAGTCATGAAAAAAAAGGAGAGAGATTGAAAAAAAGAGGAAAAGAGAGAGAGAGAGAGAAAGAGAAATAGAGGGCAAAGCGGAGAGACGAAGAGCCGAAAAAGTCGGGGAGAGATGGGACAGGCGAATGAGTGGGTTGAGTGAGTGAATGACAGACAGACAGCAACCAGACAGGAGACTGACAGCGCGGCGGCGGGCTGACAGCTTGCCACTCTGCCGTGCGTTCGTAACATCAAGTATTACCGGCTACCGTGCGTGTTGATCCTCATACCATTCATCGGCAAAAAGCCGGCGAGCTTCCGATTTTGCCCTGTCTTTTGTCACGCTGTCGTTTGACGGGTCCCGCGCGATGTCATTTTCAACGCGATGGCCATTACGTTCTGTTCCAATTAAAAGAATAACCTGTCAGCCGGACCGAAGTTTCTCTACCTTTCGGGGCATCGGAACTTGTTAACGCGCGTCCGTGAATTTATAACCGTGGAGAGAGGAGAGACGTGTGGAGAGTCTGCCGGCGCGATGCGAGTATGTGTTAGGCTAGATATCGCGTAAGCTTGAGCGGCACATGCCGGGCGATAATAGGCGGGTATTTACGCGTCAGCGGTAAGCGAACCAGAAAATATTTTGACGAGCAGTCGAGTCACGATCTCCCTGGAAATTACCGTATTTTCATCGCCGCCGTCTTTGTTACGGATAGTAGCGACCGTTCTGAGAAAATGTGAATTATTGTCAAAGGCAAACGCGCGGCGGGGTATGCTTATGACTACAAATTAAGTGTAATTCCGACGGTCGTAACGACGTAACAACAGCTCGCTACGTAATTATTCGACGCAATCGTCAGGTCGCCCCGGCGCAACGCGGCGTGTACCGCGTTTGTGAAATTGCAGTTAAATTATAGCCGTACGCCGTTTGACGAATATCACTCACGTGCACGGTGCTAAATACACAGGTCTGTATGCAGGCCGCGACTTATCGATGGACGAGAGGATGACTCGGGGCGTAGCCGGCGGTCCTGTCATTTAAGGACACGGGAGAATACACACGTAGCAAAAATTATATTGCGAAATGATACATTGCAATATCGTAATAGAGAGGCAGACGCGCTGCTGCCGAGCGTGATGCCACGCACGCCGTGTACAAACGTGTGGTTTTAGCGAGAGTCTATGGCAAAAAAAGAAGGAAAAAGAAAAAAATAAAAATAAAAACGCGGTAGGTTCACCGTAAAATTTAGCCCTCGACTGCGTGGCGGTTCGCGTGACGGAGTGCAGCTTTGTTTCCTCGCAAATAGCATATATCGCCCACCGATTATATCTCATTTATCGCATGTAACTTTATAATGAGAAAATATAGTCAATTAGCTTATCAACCTTCGAGACTTATCTTCGAATTCACACGTATCGGCGAACGCTCCGCGAGGCGAAGGCGAAATTGCCGGATGTAAAACGGCCGCCTCTCCCTTAATGCCATTTCGCTTTTGCGTCATTACATAAACGAAAAAGACGCAACTGAATTAATGGGAATATAGATTAAAATCGTGTGCCTTATTTTACACGAGGTTTCGTAATCGTTTCGTGAAATCGTTGCGAGTACACTCTTACGTAATTGCAGAGTACACGGTGAATACTCCCCGAACGAAAGAAGCGAGAGAACGATGTACTTTCTTAACCATCGCGAGGAAACTGCTGCAAGCCGCGAAAGGCTGCCGAGCGGAATTGCCGACGGACCTTCTGCTAATCGCGGAGTTATTAACCGGTCGACCACGTATACGCAAGTAGACTACGTAGTACGCGCCATTATTTTGCAATTCAACTCGGCGGAAAATTAAACACAATGTCAGATGCGCGAGAGCAGAGAAGTTGCGAGAGAAGCGCGAAAAAAGAAATGAAAAACGACGACAAAGGAAAGGAAAACGCAAAGTCGAAGAGCCGGCTAACCACGAGAGGCAAAGTCCATGTACCCCACTATCGGCGCATCGGCCTTTCCCCTCGATGCCCCATGCCAGGGTACCCTTCTCTCTCTCTCTCTCTCTCTCGCTCTCCCCCGGTCCCGTCCCTCACCTACGGGCAGGTGAGCAGTGAGCCCGTGTGGCGCGGGTTACCATTATGTCTACAGCCTTGAATTAAAATGCCATATAATGACACAGCTAGGCGGCCCGTATAATTTATGTCCATAAAAATAAAATCATAATTACAGAGGCGCGGACTGCGAAAAGACGGTAATAATATGGCTGCCCGCTGCGCTCGTTGCGTGTTCCGCGGATATATATCGCGTTGGTTGTTGTTCCTGTCGCTCGTTGTCGTGCGGCGGCGTTGATGCGCCGCAGAAACGCGGCTGCCAATGTCAATCGAGACGGGAGCGCGGAACGTCAGGAGGACCATTTTTGCGGGTAGCTATCGGTTTCCTCGTTAAGAAAGTAATGAGCGTGCCGAGGCGAAATACTATAATGCAGCGGCCAGGAATCGCCAGGGGGGGACGCGATACGTCAATCAATCTTCGATCCTGTGCAAAGATACTGACGGCAATGAAAAGTTGTCTTAACGTATTGGAATAAATGTGATCATTTTGCTTTCTCGTTAGCGATTAGTGCGCTCCTAACTACCGGAGGCTTTGTAATTATCGCAAATTATTTCAGACTCGCAACAAGTATAATAAACGCTAAGGATATTACACAGCACAGCACAGCATAGCACAGCACAGTACGATTGCATCCTCAAAACAGACATTTATTCACGTAACAATATTGAGACGAAATGACGGGAGCCGTCGCCAACGGGACAAATTACGCGAATACGAGAATCGTGGGTATAATTTCAATTGCGCTAATCCTATTCGTCATACGCGGGGGGGGGAGAAGGGGGGACCGGGAGAGAGTCCGGGCCTCCCGGAATTAAAACTGATAAATGGGGAGAGAAAAATTAATGGCGCCGAAAACACCACTTCGCCGGCATTAATCTTGCGCGGCAAAGTGGCAACGAGGGTTTTCCAGGGGCGCGTGCAGAAAGAAATCGTTTCAGCTCCGTTTCTCACCGTCCGTACGTAGCGCAAATCGTCATGAGACTCTGAAACGCGAACGGAAAGGCGATGTGAGATCGCGTTGATGAATGCCCCCATTACACGAACACCGCTAGTTACTCCTCGGAGATAAACCGCCTTCATTACTCACTTTCTGGCGTGACCTTATTCCCCCCCTTCCTTCCTCTCTCCCGCGCGCCGCGCACCTTCCCGCACCTCGGTCCCGCGGCCACCACCCGGTACCTATTAAACTAATGCGAATTAATAACGGCAGCTTTTTCTACTCAACGGCCGCCTTCTTGCAACAATAACGGCGTTTTAGTACATAATAAATTTGGACCTCAGGAAACGTATATAATTGCCACGCGAGAGCGTGCGTATCTCGAGACCGGGTTTAACAGATTGGCTCATTTATCTTCCAACGAGGATTCGCGCACTTAGATATATATATATATATATTTATTTATATATATATATATATACACTCGGGCAACGGAGTGTATATCTTGATGGATTTTCCGGTACGAAATATCCTTTTTGAATAACAAGCGTTTGCTGATGATTTGTCGCGTCAATCTTTATCTGCAAACATTCTCTTGATATACCACAAAATGATACACTAGATAAAAATTTCCGTCTGTCCTCAATTTAAAAAGAAAAAATCTCACTTTTACGAATAAAAAATGTTATACGGGAAAAATTTCATCTCTCTTATGAAATCGTGTACAATTCGAATCGTGTATCAGCTTTCCTGAATACTTTGTAGATATAACACATATTTGTCAATACTGCGCGGATAAATGCCACGCAATCACATTTAATGAGTCACGTTACGCCCTTAATGAAACCAGCATACGTTTAATTGGAAATTAAATTAACGAGCATTACGCGCAAATCAAACGGAATGAAGTAAATTCGCTTAAAAGCGAAATCATAATATATGTCCTGTTCAGTGCCGACGCGAATTACGATATATCAGAGTTGTCGTCTTTCAACTTGAATATAACTTTGTGCAATTTGCGTAAGGTAGATAAATAATATTTCTCGTGCTATTATATATTACCACACGTAAAGTGACTTAGTGAGGATATTTATGTACAAGATTAATCTTAAAATTGGAGTTGCACTTTGTACCAACATTACTTAGACCTGAAACAATCTGCGATTCGTGTAAACTCCCTATTAAAATGTTGAGAATTTTATGATGAGAAATATATGATTGTGAAATATCGCCTTGCGCGATTTTGGAAAGAATGCTCGCAGGAGCCTCTCGCCCCACGCTTCCCGTCGTCTACGTCACTGGACAAATCCGATATTCACGTCACGCCCGCGAAAAACAAAACACGAGAGAGAGAGAATACGTTTCCCGCATATGCGTCTCGCGTGTACTCGTTGGATTCATTTTGGCCGGGGACATTCCGCTGTCAGCGCGGCGTTATCGCGCATCGCCGGGCAGTAAAACGTTTCGGCCGTACGCCGATAAACCATGAATCCGCAATTTACAGGAAACGTGAGTGATTCGTTGGTGCACCCGCACGTACCAGCCAGGCTAGGGACGTATAAAACACGGGTACGCGTATAATAACGTGGACGCGGTCGCGTTAGCCGTGTTTGTCTCACCGAGGCGAAACGAGCGTTACGCGCCGCGACAATTAAAGAAAATTGCGACGAATATCTACCTGTTTGCTACAATTGACATTCGCGAACGCGTCCGTCGTCAGGACGGCTGGCCCGATGACTTAAGTGGAACGAGTTAATTTCATGGTGCGAGCCACGGAGCGAGGCCGCTTACGTCGCAATATCGTGACAGTGTCTCGTGTAAATGCATCGGCTCGAAACGTTAATATTTTTACTTCTCCCCCTCCGGCCCCTCGCTTCTTTCGACACGGTCATTAAACACGACTGGGATGGAATAAAATTGCCGTCGTTTCACTGATGACAGGCGATACGTCATTGTAACCGTTTCACAATGGGACATTACTCCTCGGGTTCGGGACAATAGTTAACTCTCCGCACCGCGTAATAGTGTGCGCGTTATTATTCGCGCGTGCACATGTGTCGAGGCTCAACGACGATGCCGGTAGCGAACCGCGAGACCGGATCATTTTATTACACGAAGAGAGAGAGAGAGAGAGAGTCTATAATTCCTGTCTATGGTGGAAGTATCGAAAACAGTTGGATGATCTAGACAGTCAGTCGACAAGTCGTGCTAATTTTAATCACCGGATAGAAATGTGGCAGCGATACGAGCAAAAAACGCGAATCGGATCACAACAGGTCTCGTACGTAACAAAACTCCGAAATACGTGACACATTTTGCGCGTGTAAGCGCAAAGCGGCGAAGAGGACAAGCCATCATAACATGTTGAAACATCGATATACCTTCGGACCTACGTCGAATCGGACTCATTTCTGCGACACGAAACGCAAACCGTCGCGTCGGTTAAATACGGTCTCGCTTGCGTCACCCGTCGCGCCGCAGCGGCCGTTTATAAAATGGCTATATAACGGGGCGTGAATATTCATTGAGTGTCATAACGCTCAGTGAACATCCGTCGCACGTAATGGATAGTCAGTAATGACGCCTCGTTATGACAACGCGTTCGTGGTTAATGTAGGTAGATGCCTCTGGCGAATCCAGAGGCGGCCAGGAACTGACATTTCCGACTCGAGAGCCGGCGTAAGGTAATAATTAATCGCTCGCGTTTCTAACTTTTGATTATATCCCATGATTCCGCTGACACTGCTCGAACTAATTACTTAACGAGCCCGCTTGATGTACAAGATATATCTAGGAACAGCCGCTGCAAGATGACAGTCGTATAAATCCTGACGCTTCTCGTTTCCTTAATTTAAAGCGTCACGTCGCGTAGAGTTCTCCAAGTCTACGGCTAGAATATCGACATTCGTTCTCTCTCTCCCTCCGACGGAACAGAAATACATCTCTGATTATATTAATGCGCTTCATTATAAGTCACGATACATAATCGATGTATAATTTTACGTTGTCCACGAGTACGAGATGTTCAATTTATGTCATCTCTTCTTACGACGAGTTTAAGATAACTTGCAATCACACTTAGCAACATGTTTTTTTTTCCTTTTTTACAATTGATAGTTATCTGAGAGCAATTTTCAATCAATTTTCTGTCTAAAGAAATTTCAATCTTTTCTTTTCTGAAATAAAAGAGACTCCGTAGAAGGATAAAGTCTCGACGGATACTAAAAGTTTGATGGCTCGATCTTTTACAAAATAACTACAAGTTTTCTAAGACATTTATTTCCGTCGAAGAAGCAAAAAAGTCTACGAGAGATGTGCATGTCGCGATAGCGAAAGGAATCCGTGCTACGCCAATGTGCGACACGCCACGGCCAAAAACCATAAAGGACTTATCGGCCGATCCGAGCGTAATCACTTTCCCGGCGGGGTTGGAAGTCTCGCGTACGCCGCGGAGCTTCGAGGAGGGAGGGTTGACCGGGGAAGTAAATCAAACTAGAATTACCGCCTGCTTAGCATACGGACCAAAGTCTCCCAGGAACAAGCGGCGATGAGGGCTGGAAGAAGAGAGGGAGCGGGCGAGGAAGGCCGTGGAAGGCAACCAGAAATAATATCGCCATGAATACAAGAGTGAGCGCCATTACACGTAATTGTGATCTATAGGTGTCATATATTATAGCGTCGACGACGTATAAAGGGCGTTCAGGTTCGCACGCGTAAATCCCTGTCCCCCCTGGCCCCTCCCTGGCTCTTCCTGCCTCCTCTCACGTCACCATTTTCCATTGCTGTCCCTACTGCGGTGTCTGCTCGTCCCTCAACCGTGAGTCGTTCTCGTCCCGCTGCTCGAATCATCCCCCCGGTGAAATATTTACGAGCATAATCAGCCCATATACAATAAAATAACCTCCTCTACTTCGGGGAGGGTTATCTCACCCCGTACGACGCCACATAAGTCTGCTTCGTCTATGTCGTAAGCGTGATATCATCTTCGGACGTAGGTTCTGCGGATAAATCGATTGGCGCATGTCATTTCGCAAATCTTGCACCGATATCAATCTACGTTTCCCGCATATAACACATTACGGTGTCCGCAACTAAATTTCTTGAAATAAATGTTAGCGGGACGATCGCAGCGTAGTGTCTCTTGGAGCTCGCTTAAGGAGAATTTGTTTCGTTAACGCGTCTTACAGGGTGTCAGGGAAAACGAAATCAATCATTTCCACGACGTGTCGCTTCGCATTTTCGACTGTAGCCCGACGATATTTTGACAGCTCGAAAATAGCGCGACGACGACGTCGACGGTCGAAACTGAACGACGGCGCTCTTATGTTCCCGTTCCCGTTCCGTTCCGTCCCCTTCGCAAAGCCGAGGACGATATTACGCATCGCGGTGATGTATCGTCCCCGCTGTTCGAGGTGCGTCACGGTACGTTACGCTCGGACCGCTCGCCGCGAATAAAATCATTGTTGGTAAGTGATTAATGACTGTGTTATAAGAGACCGACCGAGCGCAGTTCCTCGCCATAAACTTCGCGACACTTTCGCGCTGTTCACGTGACCGATAACATTTCCGAAGACGGGGGTTGCATTTGTTCCTGCCTCGAAAACGTTGACCCGAATACGAGAGACGTGAATAAAAGCCATTCCGAAAAGAAAATATCCATGTGGGAGAGAATTTTCTGATAATTAAAACTGTTGCTTACGAATATGTCGTTCTTTACTTTCGCATTTGTCACTCTTGTGTGTGTGAAACAGGTGATTGATAATTGATCTCTCTCTCTCTCTCTTTCTCTTAATAATCCATTAAAAATCTGTCTTTTCCGAGTTATTTTCGCTTAAATAAAAAAAGATTTACAGAATTTTTGACGAGTGGTTTTTGAGATTTAGAGAATTGTCGTCGGACGTAAAAATGACAGCGTGCAAAAACCATTCTCCGATTTTACATTACGTCCACAGCTGTTTGAAACGTATGTCGGGCAATAAATCAAATTATTCGTTCACTTTAGTTCGCTTTCGACAAAAACGAAAAATTATCGATGTACCGATAGTTCACGAATGGCAAACACGCCGGGAGTTATGGATGATTCCGGTCGCGCGGAGGGAGAGAGAAACGGCATTAATGATTGAATCGTAGAAGGCTCGCTGATCGTATCTCAGCAACGGCGACTCCAATCTACACAATTTATCAACGGGGTACCGGGGCTCTCACCCCGTGCTTCTTTCAGATTGATGTTACTATAACAACACGTCAGTTATTCATTGTGCGCCCGGCAGTGCATTAATCAAGCCCTCGCTCTGACATCAAATACAAATGATATTTTATAGCGTCGTAAATCTTCGCCGACTGTCACCGTTCGTGGGCGTTTGCTACGAACGCGTCTCTTGGGAGCCGCCCACCCCCCCGCTCCCGTCCGGTTCCCCACACTTGCCTCCTGACTACGGTCCTTCTTGCCCCCGCGCCATGCCCCTTTCCGGCATCCCGGGGTTTAGCTGTCTGACTCCTGCCTTATCCTGGCAGCTCTATTTAGCCTACTGATTCGTCTTTTCGACTCGCCCGAAGGAACGGGAAGACGCTCGGTTTCGCATTATTAATCCTGCGTCTGCTTTTCAGTTTGATAAGCGTTATCGCATGTCTTCTCGAGAGACAAAAGAGGAGAGAGAAAGACTCTGGCAATCTTTGTAAACCGCATGTACTTTTACAACTCTAGACTGAAGGAACATTAGAATGTATCGATTAGTATAAACTAAATACTCTAGAATTATTCGATTCTAATTAAAACATTCTTTTTATAAAATTTATTTTTCTTTTCATAAAGATTATAATGCGGAATGAAATGAACAAATCCAATCAACTAAGATGATTAGAATTTTTAATAAAATTTGATAGTAATTCTAGTTTATTCCACATTGCCGTGACCAGGATTCGAACCTGGGTTACTACAGCCACAATGTAGGGTCCTAACCACTAGACGATCACGGCTACTGGAGGAATTGTTATGTTTTTTATTCAAATTCTTTTTCTATGGGATAAATAAAAATCAATTTCAGTTTGCTATCCAAGTTCCATCTATATCAAGCATATAATCTTATTGATATTATTTTTATTCTTTTTATAGATCGTTTCCACTTTTCTTCAAAGATTTATAGAACTTTCAATCGTAACATATGATAGGGATGTACGTAAATGTTGGCAATATATTAAACTCGGGTACATGGGTTCGCCAAGTCCAAATGATTGTACGAATCAGTCATTCGTACGGGATTCTGGATTGAAGTTTCTTAAATGTAAGTCTACTGCCATCTGTACTACTGTGCGAGAAACTTGTGCTTGGTTGCCGATAAACTAAATTTTCAATATAAAATTATAATTTCATTTTTTATCATGTATTTATAATTTATTTTTAAAAAGAAAAAGGAAAATATTAATGATTAAATGTAATTCATTTATATTATATATTATGTTATGTGTGTAATTAAAATTCGGAATAGACATATTTTGATATTAATTTAATTGAAAGTTTACTCGCATGTAATGCTCTTTGTCGTCATTTTTTAATTATCCATTATTGCATGCTATTTATATAAAATATATAATTTGTTTCAACCGACATAACAGCACACATAACTATGAGGAAAGACTATGTGGTAGAAGTGTGGCAACGATAACAACGCGTTCGTGATTACTTTGATAATTCATTGCGAAGCAATAGCAAAAGAGAACAGGCGAATGATAAGCCGGCATTAATTGCCCGTACGTTCGACCGGGTGTACACGCGGTAACACGGTGTAATAACGCGATCTTTGTCAATTGACTGCGCATTTCGGAGTCGGTGAGCGAAATTAACCGCAAGCAAGTCAACCAGCCGGAGAGACGGGGAGCACCTGGCTCCAACATCAAATGGATACGATGGCGCGGGAGGCGAGAGGGGAAGATGGACCCGTTGCTTTCGATGGGGAGACGTTGCCCCCCAGGCCACGTCCATCACGTCAGCCGCGGTAATAAGTTTGAAATCCACATCAAGCGATTAATAATGCTCCGGCGAATCGCAAAAAGGTGCTGCATTGCCTCGGTAAGAGAGAAGTTATTAAGCTGGCCCGAGGGCCCACGAGGTTGGCGGCCATGTTTGCTGTCAGTAACAACTCTCCCCGCTTTGCAGCGTTTTGCCGGCGGTACAGCGGGCGCCTTTCGCAAATAATAATTCTGCAGTTTGCCCCCTGCTCCTTTCCATCCTCCCCCCTCATCCTCCTCTCATCCACTTCTCTCTCTCTCTCTCTCTCTCTCTTTCTCTCTTTTCCCTGGTCCCCCATGCCAACTCTTGCACGGTTCGCTAGAGACCGGCCACCGTTGGAGGCCTGGTCAATTAATTTATCGATGAAACGTTATATCGAGAATTTATTTTCACTGTTTGCCGCGACCGCCGTCGGCTCTTGGCGAGTCGCGCGGATTACGGGTGTGTGCCGGTTTAACGATTATGTCTCGGATACTAAGTGTCCGGTAAGTTGCCGGTTTATTGCCAGAAGTTGCGGCGAGCCATCCATTTTCGGAGGTGGCCCCGTCGAGTTGCGCGACCGTTCCGTGAGAATATTCCGTCTCGCGACGGAAATAAATGCGTCAAATATTCTTATAAAATTAACGGCGGCGTATACCGCCGATAAGATGTGACAGACTAATCGGCTCATTTCGCAAGACAATTCGAATAATGTGGCACATAAATTGTTACTTTAATTAGGTACCGACAGAAACGTTTCAATAATTCCGATGGCAATGCTGCGCGCCGGTGCGTATTATCGTTTCGTTTCGTACGATTTCAGCGAGCCGTTCTCTGTGAAATAAATCACAGAACTGACGCTAACGAACGCGCGCTAGGAGGGATCACGTGGTTCCATTCACGTAAAGCGTTTGCCGATAATGACGAAGATATGGTCGGAAGATTTATTAGCGGCCGACGGGTGTGCGTGCGCGCGGGCGCGGGCGCGGACGCGCGTGTGTATAGAAACGAGTGGAAAGCTCGTTAGTCAGCTTTGAGTTAGGTAGTCGATATGGACGTCAGGCGCAATTCGTTTCGTTGCCTAATTATAAAGCCCGAAGCCCTCGGGGGGGCCTCGAGGCGGCGCCGTTTCAACTCGCGAAAAGGAGCCGGGGGTCCCCCGCGCGGATTTTATAAATTGCCCAGGTGGGTTCGGCGACGGCGACGTAGCGCGGCGTAAAAAATTAAATTTACTCAATAGTTCCCGTTGCAGCCTACGTTATTGTTATTAATGCCTGGTATTAATTAAACCTGGCTCTGCCGGCCACTCGATATATCTCACGTTGTGGGATTATAATTGTTTTATTAGGATGTTTTTTTTTCACGTAATAACGATTAGCACTTTCTTTTACACGCAGATATTTCATAAATACGTTTCCGTTCGTTTTTACACGCGTTTTTGTCTAATATATCATTCGATTATTATTCGTCTCGAAGTATAATAAAATTTTAGATGTGGTAGATGTGGCCTTTATAGCGCTCCTTTTTCCCCCCTTGACACATATTTATTTATGCAACTGCATACTGATAGGCATTCTTAATGACTGCCATATATTATTCAGGCTGACTAACTAGTCAAGACAACATGACGCGTAAAAAATTTAATTTGTTAGGTAGTAGCTGTCGCTGCGACCATTATTATTATGAGTGTTTCGCCTTAATTAGCTGCACGCCGAGATGGGGAAAAATTTACAAGGAGATTGGCGAAAAGTTCTACACGGTGGCCTTCCGTATCCCTACGCTCTTCCACGGCATTATTAATTTGCATCGCGTCGGTATGATAATGGGAATTTGCGCGATAAGTCGGGGACACGCGACCCGCAATAAACAAAGTTTCTTGCGAAGAAAGCGATGCGATAAAAGGAGGCGGTTGTAAACAGTGTCGATTCAATCGGCATCGACGTTCGCGTAAAAGGCGTATATCGCGTCGCGCCGATTATTGCGGCGATTTCGCAGATCGGGTACGCGGTACAGGCGAACGATTCCGCAACTTAAAAACTCGCTAGCGATTTTCTTTCCCTTCGCGCGCTCGATCGGAATGATTTACGAGCGTATAATTTATCCCACATTATACCGCGCGCCGATCGCGCACATACGCAGGACTATGAAACTCCGCGCTCGGTAAACATATGGTAATCAGGCGATTTGACTCATCAAGGCTCGGTTTTGTAAATGGCACGGATGTCCTCCGTAATTTATGTGATGCACGGCGCGTAAGTGCGACCGGCGCGGCGGAGAACAAGCGAGCGCTCACCTCGACGCACTATCATTAAATTCAATGCGAGCACGAGTTGCGTATCTCTACCTGCCTGCATGAACATGTGTGTACCGAGTGTAATCATCGCTTCTCCGATTGTAGACGAACTCTGATTATCGATCATAGGCAATCGAAAGTCGAGACGTCCTCGAATTTTTGAAACGCTCGCAGATAAATAGTACAAGTTCATTTTTTCGATGATGTCAACTTAATTTTCGTCGGGACGTGATTTAAGATTGAGAGTTAACTGCGAATAGAACGTGCCGAGAGTCAGCTCTCTTCTGCTAAAGAAAGATAATGCGAGCGTACTTAAACAGCTTCGTTCCGCGATAATGATACGCTATTTTACGCCGCCGTAGATTAGATAGATCTGTAACACGATTTAATATTCTTGGTCCATGTTGGATATCATTATCAATAATTAATGTAGTTACCGAGACAATTGATGCTTCTACAAATCACAATGAAACATGGATGAAACGACTATAATTTCATGAGGGGCTTGAAGGCATTAGTCAGCCAAGAATATTCTTTACAAGATTTTTCCACAGATAATTTCTGAGGGATGACGAGGGTGTATTATCTATGGTTCGCAACATATCAGGCCCATTAAAATGGAGGAGCCCCGCAGCGAGGGGGCAACCATCGCGTCAGCAATGAATATATTATGAATGTAAACTCATCATTAGTCATGTTAATAAAGCAATTATTTTTATTGATAGCTGGTAATATCATAAATTAACCTCATATGCGAGATAATTGGTGCCTTATAAATATGTAAAGACCCAGGAAGCTGGCGGCATTAATATTAACGTTATGTTAATAAGTATATTAAACGACGTCGAATGTCTTTCCGAACACTAATTTATCGCTATACGTCATGGCGACATACTAAAATCTTGGTAATATTACGTATGCGCGAATATATTCTAATTGGATTCAAGTATCATGTGAAAATCATGTTAGCGAAATTAAACTAACGAATATTGTTATGCAAATTCTATTAGATACGTTTAATATTAAAATTTAATATTATAATGCTGTATATAATTTAGTGATAATTAAAATATTCAATAAATATATAATATTATTGCATATTTTTTAGCGTTAGAACTATTTTATATTTTTAATGAATAATATTAGAGCAATTGAGATTTTTCTGTAAAAGTATTATACGAACAAAATAATTTTATCATGTAATAAAATATGTATATAACTTTATATTATTTTTGACGTTTCCATTTGTCAATAAATGCTTGTTTCAAATAAATTAAATTTAGTGGAGTATATCATCTGCTGATAAAATGGGATATTAAAATATCTGTTATAGCAGAGAGAAAACTGAGAGCGGCCATCTCGGAGTTTTACCTGCAACGGGAGAAATCCCCCGTACACTACCGCCAGTACATCCATTTTTGAAACTGGAACTACGTTGCACATCCATTTTGCAGCACTGCCGATAAAATCATAGGCTCGATGTTCTGCATAAAATGATCTGACCACGTGAAAAAAATTATAAAAATTTGCACCAACTCTACAAGTGGCACACCAGTGCGAACCAGCCGAAATCGCTATTAGTCAATCCAAGCTATGGTCCAATTAATGTTATGATCGCTTCAAAGCATTCTTTGATTGATTAATTCGTAAAATTCTTTATTCTAATTGTTCAATCAAACTCTTCGAAACATTTACTGTACAAAATACAGCAAATACAGAAGAAATAAGAAGAGATCTACATATCTGCGTTGTATCGCTTGAGCTCTCAGTGTTACATACGGTATTATATCAACGGTAGATACAGAAACAATTTAACTTTGCGAAAGCGAAATTTTAAACGAATAATCAGCTAACGATAATAAATTTGTTATGTAACAGAATAATATTTGATAAATGATTAATAAAACATTCTACATAACATAAATTTAATTATATACGTATATTAAAATTAAATTGTTAAATTACAAATGAAAAATTGCATTTTACATTGCTGCAATATGCAGCAATTGAAACTAAAAATCACTAATCATTATGATACTTATTAATCTTATTTTATTCAACTTTTACTTTATAATATATA